>VZSV01000027.1:6531648-6544386 GCA_013398735.1 Nothocercus julius | reverse complement strand
AAGCAATGAGGAAAATGCATATGTATCACACAGCTATTGCCAAGGCTAAAAGTCTAACTTTCTATCTTCTTTTTTTCAGTACTCTGAATATAATCCTACAGTGTAGTATTAGAATATACGTGTCAAAATGATGCATATCTTGGACTCTTCTGGCCATATCGTAGACAACAGTGACTGAAAGCTATTTATCTTATATGAAACTGCTTTACTATAGAAAAATGATAGGGCTTCCATTTGTTGATAAGATAGTGATTTCTGATGATTCTGCAACATCTAACGGCGGTTTAATTTTATCAATTTCTGTTTCCTGTGAATTGTATCTTTCTTCTTCTTAAGCCCAAAGATTACACCAGCAAATTTACCTTTCCTAAAGTGGAACTTGAACATGTATTTTTAAATGATGGAATTAAGAACAACTGAATGTAAAAGTCAAAAGCTAAAAAAGGCAGAGTTTCTTTTTCTGTGAAGCAACAGCCACAGCTGTATGCTACACATTTTTAACACTCAGCATCCTGTTCAAGTGGTTTAGTAGTTACTGCAGGTCTGCCTTAAAAAAAAAAAAAAAAAAAAGGTTTGCTTTCCATCTTTTCTTCTTAAACATATTTTCTCCTCAACTTCTTCTGCTTCTAGTGAAAAAGTTTTATTTTCTATTTTCACTTTCTCAAATATCTGAAGATTTTTGGTTTAAAGATTTTCATGTATATACTTTTTTACACTTCCATGTATGTTTTCATTATAGAAGTTTGTTTTTTTTTCTAATGGATCTTAAATATTTCTGTTACTATGTGAAGTCATATGCTGCATGAGTTCAAAGCTTTGCTGCATATCCCTTACAAGTTAAATTACCAGAAATGTGTGGTAGCTCTATTATGAAGATTTGCACAAAGATACTGTCCTTCCAGAATGTTAAAGATAGTTTTGTCTGAATACTGACTACTGAATATCAGAGAATATAGCTATTTAAAAATAGCCCATATATTTGAAGATTTCTTTATTTAGATTGAATAAAAATCTTAGTTCCTGGCTTGTTTGCATCTCTTAACACTGAGACACAATGGGGGGAAGGCATTCCTATGAAAGAAGCAATGCTTTTCACATAAGAACTACTTGGATTATCAGAACTAGTTTTAGGGCTCTAATATATTGACCAAAATCGGATTTTTCTCTCTTTTTTTTTTTTTAATCCACTAGTTACTTGCTCTTCTTTCCCACTGAAAAATAAACAAAGTGGATGGAGATTCCTCTTTGACCTTGAGAATGTAAACGGGATTAACCCTTTTTAGGTCACTGCTTGACAGGACAGCAGATGATTGCAGAGAAGCTGATAAAAGCACTCGCAGGCAGTATTACGGCTGAGGGGGGGATTAGCGGGAGGAAGCAGGAGCCCACACGGCCCGGCGGAGGAGACGTTCATAGAAAGCTCGCAGGGAGCGGCAGACGCCGGACATCGTGGCGCTGCCAGGATGGGCGCTATGAGCTAATGAGACAGTTTGGACAAGGCTTTACTTGGGCAGCTGCTGTTATTTGTGCTAAACTCCTTCTGCTGCTACTAATAGCAGCAGTAATGCCTTCGCGGGTGTAATTCCTGCGGTAATTCCTTTCTGACTTCAATCAGAAATCAATTTGACCCCTTCACGATCAAATATTTTCCCTGCAAGGAGAGATAACATTTGACATGGCAAGCTGCATTCTGTAAAGTGAGAAGGGGATCAAACGGTTACAGCAATCAATTAAATCTGCTGAAAGGTGTACTTTTTCATGCATGTGCTATTAACCATGAATTTGTCCAGGAACAAATTTGTCTAGGTGGGTCTTCTGTTCCTTGAAAAACGTTTAAAATAATTCTAGATTTCCTCCTATAACATCAGGCTTAATGCAGAAATCATTGAGTTGAGACCTTGGATTCTTTTCTTCAAAAATCAGATTAGATTATTAAACTCAGTTAATTCAAAGTTTGAAAATAACAAATGGTACTAATCAGTCCAAACAAATCTACAAGACTTCCATGAGGACCTAGGTATGTTTCTAATCTAAAAATGTTTCTAAATATATCAAAATGCTCTGAAATGTGTATTGAAATTCCATTTATAAAGCGAAAAAGGTCCTGAGTATCACACTTCTCCATTTCAATATTTTCTGAGTAAAACATTTTAGTTTTTATTTCTAAATTCTTTCTAGTTTTACAATGTAACATGAATAGAAACAAATCCAAATCAAAAATCTTTCCCATGTTGCCAAAGCTTACAGTTTCCAACAGCTGCATTTATTTTTTTGTAATTTTGGGCTTCCACTTGGAACTAACCTAAATATCAACATAAAAACCTTTGTGAAATAGGACTTCCATTCTGCCTTACTTAAGTTGGGACAATATAAATCAGAGTCAAAAGTGAAGATCTGCATCTCACTGTTTTACAATGGATTAACAATATAAATGAAATAAAGGAACATTAAAGGAAAGGTACCATTTTCCTGAAAGATTAAAGTCTGGGGTAAAAGCAACTGTTTTCTGTGAGACCTACTCCTCAGGCTTAGTTTGGAAAGCAAGCCAAAGTTTGAAGTAAAAATACAGTTAGAAGAGACAGCAAGAAAAAAAGAACAAATGAATGGGAAAGATTTTATATTTTATAGCTAATTTTCTGAAGAAAGTTATTGTGAGTAAACAGCATGTATTTCATAGCCAAAAAATAGAAAATGAACTTCATCTACAAGATATTTCAGATTCATGATACGTAAGTATGTCCCATCAACAAGATAGCAGGTTGCTGAATGTTTTTGAGAAGTCTGTTGATACCTCTGAGCTGCAGATTTTATGAGCTTGAACAGTTTGGTCATACAACAGCAAAACAAGGACAAATGATTAGCAAGAGAATTTGTGTGGAGGGGTTGTCAAAGGTGTAGCAGGAGTTAGGCAGCTAGTTCTCTGAGGCCTTTTTATTTTGGAAAATCTCCTTTTTGGATATCAAATTTAGAAAGATTCATTCAGTAAGTAGCTACCACTGAAAAGTCAAGTGCTTTAGGAAACCTAGTTACACTTCATTCTGAGGACTTCTAAGGATCAGCGATATATAGGTTGCTATGCAGTGCAGGTTAAATAGTTGGGGATACATTCAAAAGACACGTTATCTCTAATGGCTTTGGGACCATGCGAAGTGTTGCAGCCATACATACTCTACAGGACTTCACTGGATGAGGCCAAAGTCTTGGCATTCATCTCTGAACAAAACAGCACAGCATCAGCGCTAGCCTGCACAGGAACTTAGATGTCATTATTGTCATGTAATGATATTTTTCATTCTTTGATGCTGAGGTTTCTCTTTCTGAAGGACAAAGTTAATCATCTAGTCATGTGTATATAACCAACTTTGTTTCTACAGCTCTTCAAGATCAGCTGCCTTGTTATCTCAAGCTCTTTCCATGAGTGCTTGTTTTGACACTTCTTTCTCGTCTTGTTCCTTATAGCTGAACAACAGCAAGAAAATGAAGGTGGTCAAGACTCCCAGAGCTTAAGCCGTCAGCACAGCTTTGACAAATCACAGTTAAATGACTGTCCAAGAGATTCTGGCTGTTACATCTCATCAGAAAATTCAGATAATGGTAAAGAAGAAGTAGATCCAGAAGCCCTGTCTGACATGGTACAGTCAATGGAGATCACTGAATCAAACTGATCCCATCCCGGTGCTTTTCTGCAGATTTTCAGAAAGGACAATCAGATAAGTTAATGTGCTGGTGTGACAACACAGAAGCACAGCACAAAAGAGTTTCAAACACCAAAAATCTGCTTCCCTCTCAAGTATGATGCTCTAGACTGTTTAAAATGTGGACATTTGACAGCTAAATCTTTGTTGATAATAAGAATATCTCATGCTTTTCTTTTTAATGAATCCACAGACATTTGGCTGCAAACTTTTTTTTATCTATGTATTTATATTTGTACAGCAAATGCATTTTCTATAATGATGGGGAATTCTTTTAGGTGGTAGTGGTATGTAATCAGGACACGTTCATTTCTGAACCAGTTCAAAATATTGTAAATATTGTACATCTTCATTATTTTAAAAAGATAAATCACACTTTCTTATTTTCAGATGAGTTTCACTGGTATTTGTACAGAACATATTTTCATTAATATCGTAATTAAGAGGTGGATACGTTCCTGCCCTCCTTTGGAAAATACCAAGCTAATTCTCATTAATATTAAAGCTGTTTCATAGTGTGCTTCTCCAAAATGGACTCTAAAGCAGACAGTCTTCTGCACTTTGTCCTAAAGGTACAAAAGAACTTGAGCATAAATTCTGCATGTTCAGTGTCTTTTAGGAGTACAGAGCCATCTGACTTTCTTATACGCTGGCAATTTCTGTACTGTTATTTTCATAACTATTCTCTTATTTTCCAAACATTGTAAAAATAATGCAAGCTTGGCGCAAAAGACCGGTATTAATGCTATGGTTTTATGATTATTTTTTGTGAAGCTCTTGCTTTCTGTGTGTCACGTGAAATTTGTTAATAGAAATACTTGTTTGTGGACAAATCTGAGAAACTAATAAGGTTATTGTACATTGTTGTCTTTCATATGAGATTTAATTGTCATTTCTCAGCATATTTTGCACTGGAATACACAATGTATCTGCCTGTTTTCTTTTAAAGTACTTCCTTTGAAAATAAACAGAATTATGTGTTTGAGCCCTTTAAAGAAAGCCTAGTTGATTTTTAATGCAGTCATTACATTTCAAAGACCTCTCCCTTCAAACATTAACACAGTAAATGGCAAATGCATTGAACATTTTTATCATACATAATCATCTGTGTATCAAATCAATATAGAAGGTTTCTGTTCAATAATTAGTCACACCATTTTCATAATTTAAGGCATTTTGTATTCATGTTAAATAATTTCCACATATTGCCAACAACTTAAAATCATTTCAGAATGGCCCAAACATGGAAAGTTCCAGCCAAAAACAGTATTTCTGAAGAAGATGTAAGAAAGTGAAGAACTTCTCTTTTTTTCTTTCTTTTGGATAGAAATGCTTTGTGTCGTTCTCATGACACCTCACATGGCTTTTATCAAATTCCTAATATGCTTTGAAAAATATAGTATGGAAGTTGCAATTATAAAAAATTACATGCACTAAATTTCAAAGTTTTTGATTAAAAATGAATATACTTAGAAAAATAGCCATAGGAGATGCTGAGATTGGTATCTGTTTTTAACTTCTTACCCTATAAGTTTCAGCTGGCTACAAGCATATTGCCAGGTGTGCTGATGATGCCGCGTCAGAACTTAATCCTTCGGAGGAATGAAGTACATGGAAACTTTTATTAAGCAGCTATGCTTGTTTTGTACTGCATTCCTAGGTAAGGTGTCCTCGCACATAGTGCTGATTCTTAGTAGTATGACTTTAGTAAACTTTTCAGAAATAATGATTTGTATTACCTCCTAATTCTAGAGACTGACCAAAGTCTGCTTGAGTTCCTGTAGGACTGGGGGGTTTTTGGCTTCTGCTATAGAGGTGCTCACTCTTCAGGTTACTGCTGCCTGTGAAAGTACTGAACGTGGACAAATATGTTGAGGTGAATTTAAATATGATATGACTGTCAAGAAACAGTTAAATGTGTCAAGGGCTAACAGGGACCAGAGGTATGCTGTGATATGAACACACTAAGAAATGCTTATTTACGTAGATACAGAAAGGTAAATATGTCTCCTTAACTACTTGTGGTCAGGCAGTCATGGCTGACTTTCAGTGGATTAAAATACCCAACTGCTATACACTCTTTTACAAGAAATAAAGCCTGAATAAACTTGGATAGATGGCCTTATACAAACATGTAAGGTTAATTAATTGGTGACCATGGCCACGAGCTGTGGTTTACCCAGTCCTGCCTTTGATTGGTAAGGCTTAGCCCAAAGGGTTTTTTGTTTAGAAAAATGTGTCAACTGAAAGCTTGTTCAAAACACTTCTAGCTTCCTGTGAAGGCAGCATAGATTAGATCTCACACTGAGAAACTTCCGCTCTCTCAAGCTATTCTGAGAAAAAGAATGAGGAAATTTCATACCACAAAGCGCAGAAACGCAGGTTTCCTACAAGAAGCATGCGCAAGCGTCTTTCATCTCACAGTGGTCTTGCTAACCGCGCTGGTGGTGGATTAAACTGTTTGTCTCTGCATAGACACTTCTCGGCCTGGCTGGTTAATCTGAATAATAGGCTTTTACCTCTTATTAGGCAGTTTTTATAGCAATTATCATGCATCTACAGAAAGTCTGGCGGAGAACTGAGCTATCCTTAGTGAGGAAGCTGAAAAGGTCCCAGGGCAGCAAGCAGCAGCCGTGTTCTTCCTTGCTCCTACTTGCTGCGCGGTGTCGCGTCCCTTCTCGTCTTGCGTTACCTTCCTCTAGTAGTGGTGGTAGTGGTGGGCCGTAAGGTTTGCAATTCTCTCATGGGCAGATAACTGCAACGCTACATTTCTGCGGGGTTATAAGGCATAAAAAAAGACCCCGAACCACACGGTAGAGGCTAGGCTAACGCAAGCAACCTCGCTGCGGCCAGCGGTGCCGTGGCTGGGCTCGGGCCGGAGGGGATTTCCCCGCGCCGCCCGGGGCTGTGGTGCAGGTGCGCACGCTTCCCCCTCCGCCCCTGCGGTGCTGCCCCGGGGCTTGGTGGAAGGGCAGAAACTCAGAAGGGCTCGCCCAGAGTGACCCTCAGTAAAGCTCGGGTGGCCGTGGGGTTCCTCAGTTCAGTGGAGGGCACCTCCAGTTAAAGGGGAGCATCCGAGTGAGGAGCAGCGTGTCATACGGAGGCCGTGTGCCTCACAGGGACAGCCTGCAAACCTCAGGAATTAGTGTCCTGTTCTCCGGGTTTTGTCATAAAGCTTCTGAAATTCAGTGGGTATAAAGAGGTTAGAAACAGGAGGGTTCAATACTCCTGCTGCTTTGGTGTGAAGGAGTGCATGAAGTACAAGGCAAGACAGGGGTATGTCTGTGGAAAAGATGGAGGAGATAGTTCTTTGCCTGTATCCTTTTTTCTTTTTCTTTTTCTTTTTCTTTTTTTCCTCCCCTTTAAACACTGCTAGCAGAACATCAACGAAAATAAGCTAAAAAAAAAAAAAAAAAGATGGAGAGGAAAACTTCATGGATATATTCTTGCTCAGTCATAGCGTGGAGCAAAGAAGGCCAGGAACTGTGAAATGATTAAGGCTGTTCTCAGGCTTGAAATTAGCTGAAATGTAGTTGAAATTTGAAATTAGGTGAAATATAAGATGATGCACTTGTATAAATCATACTGGATTGCAATTCAGCACCTTCCTCTCTCCATGTATAAAGTACAGAATAAATGCTTGCATTTTGCTGGTGCTCAAGACGTTGGGAGACAGATTTTAAAAACAAATGAGAGGAGGCTTTATTTAGTGTAATTATTCATGAAAGCAAACACACATAAACCCTGATGGCAGCTTTATTGTAGCTGAACTCTGGTGGAGTCAAATGTAAGAACAATTCTGTACTCGGGTACTAATGTCATTGGTGTTTGGCCCACGCTGGGTGTTCACCAGCTGCCTTTCCTAGCTGCTGCAGAGGAACGTGGAGAAAGTGAGTGTACTGGCAGATGCCAGTGCTGTGTTGTTAAGAGCTCTGGACTTAAAGGCCCAGATTTTGTTCCCAGAGCTCCATCTGACACACTTTGTGATGCTGAGCAAATTGTTTTTCTAAATCTTTGTTGTCCACATGCAAAAAGGAACGGGGTTTTCAGTGCCAAGAAGTATGTACTGCATTTTGGTTCCCATGCAGTTTTGTTAGGAAAAAAAACCTTGCTTCAACTCAGTTTCCTCTGTTTGCACTCCTCTGCAATAAGCCTGATTTTCTTCTCATCCTCCACGCTTCTCTTGTCCTGTGGTCCTCCAGAACTCCCTGCACAAGTCGCTACGCTCCCAGCGTCTCACTGTCCATGTTGCTTGTTACAACTACTGTGGGACTGTGGAAGGTTCCCAATAGCAAAACAGAATTTGCACTGAGGGACAGAGAGACCCCACAGTCTCTGATGTACCTTTCACATCAGATATTGCCGTAAATAGTCCTCTGCAGAGACTGCCTATACTTTTATTCACATGACGGAATCACAGCAGCACTGAGGGTGCTAGGGACCTCCAGAGGTCTCTAGTCCAACCTCCTTCTCAAAGCAGGCTTAATTAGGTATGGTTGCTTAAGGAGGTCTCTCTCCAGTTGAGTCTTGAACTCCCCTAATGACCTCACAACGTCTCTGTTCAACAGGTGCCAGTTCTTGACCACCTCTCATCACCCTCCTACACATCTTTGATGCACTCTTCTTAATGCAGTGCAAGATGCTGTTGGCCTCTTTTGCAAAACGGATGCATTGCTGGTCAATGGTCAACTTGTTATCCATGGGGATCCCCAGGTGCTTTCAGCAAACCTGTTTTCAACCAGGCTGCTTTGCAGTGGGTTGACCCTGACAGACAGCCTGTATTGTTGCATGGGGTTACTGAGCCTCACGTGTTTAACATTCCTGTCAGCCCATTTCTTCAGCCATACAGATCTGAATATCAGACCTGCCCAATTTGGTTGTGTCTGCAAACCTCCTGAGTGCAGTCTGTCCTGTTGTCCAGATCATTAATGAAAACATTGAACAATATTGGGGCCAATACTGATCTATAAGGACCTCTCCTAGTTACTAGGTACCAGTTGGCCTTTGCACCATTCACACAACCCTTAGAGCACAGCAGTTCAGGCAGCTTTCCAACTACTTACCATCCAATTACCAGCTCATACCTCACCAATCTGGTGACAAGGAGATGATGAGACACTGTGTGAAAGACCTTGTTGACATCAACGCATGCAGCTTTCATGATATCCTTCATGATATCCAAATAAGGAATCCTCATTCTGTGTCATCTAACCAGTTCCCTGACTCCTACCACTGAGCGACCAGTCTCTCCTGTGATGAGAAGAAGGCCCAAGCTCACTTACTATGATATCAAAGAAAGCCCTTTATACGGTGATGCTCCCAGCTAGTGATGATGATAACTGCATGATAATTGTGGAGAAAAAGGTTGGTGCAGGGAGTACAAAAAATTGAAAGAGAGAAGGGCTTCCTGTGGTGCTGTGGACCAGACAGGCCAGTTTCTAGATGTCACCTCTAGGTTAATGGAGTGAGCACAACTTGCCCCTTTCCTTAGGAATTAGCTGTTCCATTAGATCAAGGTTGTATAGCTCTTTCTGCCCATAGAAACATGACACACATACAGAGCAGTGATGTGTGCATGCAATGAAAGAGGTGCCGTAGACTGTTTCAGTGCCTTGGGTCATGTTAGCAGCATGGTGTCTCTCCTAAAACTGATTCGATGGCAGGTTTCCAACTGGTTCATATGTCATTATGCATGGCTGAGCCTTCTTTAATGTTAATGGGAAATAGTTGCATCAGGCTTAGTAACATCATGACCAAAAAAACTGTTCTGCTGTCTTTCACAGCCTGAAGCTGAGATTTTGGGTTACGTTAGCTCCTGAAGTGGTCTGTCAGGCTCTGACCTCTGCCAGACATATATGTCATACCACTGCTTTGTGCAATGATGCTCTTTGATCAGTTCCAGGAGTATGTTACTTAGGATACTATAAGTTACTTCTTTTGGTGTAAAAGTTGCTATTGCATGTGGTGTTTGTTTATGTCCCTGCTCTTTGGTGCCTGGTAGGTAATGAGGAAACTGTTCCCTACAAAGTAGGGGGAACACAAGGAAAAGGTTGTGGAAAGACTCCCCTTCAGCATCTGCCTTTTGTGCAGTCTATTCACTGGAAGACCAAAGTATTTCCATTTCCTCCAGAGTAGGAAAGGCCAAGAAATTTCACTCTGAACATGTGGTAAAAGGAATGGGTGTAGTAAGACAACTGGTATGGGGGGTAAAAACACAGCCAGTAAATCTAAAAGGTAATGTCTTGTATGTATGATAAACAGTAGTCCTGGCAATGAGCATGAATTTTGGGGAAAATGCATATACTCTAGAAGAAGGAAGTGCGGGAAGTGGGGAGAAGTGATCAGTGATACACTGAGGGGATCCTAGATGGTGATTTCAGCTTTTGTGGCTAGGCAGAATTTGGTCTGGCACGTCTAGCTCTCTCTGCTGCCTGGTGACAATAAGAGTTCGGCAAATCTACCTAAGCCAGAAAGTCATGTCCAAGTGAGGGCAAGAGGATGCAAGGGCAAGAGGGCAAGTCATGTCCAAGAGGATTGGAGGGCGAGTGGTGTGTTTTACTGGTTGTCATACCTTGGCTGTCTGATTTGAACCTGGCCAGTATCCTATAAGGCGTGTGTTCCCCAGGCAGACCCCATGTGTCCTCACCTCTGAAGGCCCATGTCCCATGCCAATCACCTACATTAATGCCCCCATACTTATAGGTGCTCTGGTGCAGGGCTGTGGGAAACCTTGGGTCTTCTCACACAGTCCACATTGAGAGATCTCAGATTTCAGTCTGATCCTCCATGGCTCCTTTGTGCTCATAGGGAGAGAGGCTTAGATGAAGCCATACTCGTTATTTTCCTATCAGGGAAGTTATGTATCCACTGTGTTAACTCTTCTTTTTTTTTTTCCAGAATACATGTTCCCTTTCCTTAGTCGATGGTATCTAGTCCATTCATAAATGAAAGGACTCTCCTACCGTGTCATACATGATTTTTTTGTGTGTGTGGAACTCCAAAGGACTAACAACATGGCACAACTCGGTATTAGGTCACGGGGGCAGGTCAGGAAGATGCATGGGGTAGCCAGTTTTGTCAGACCCTGGGTAAGTTGGTTCTCTCTCTTTGGCTACTAGTCATATCCATATTGCCTAGGGAAGGAGTGGGAAGCCTTCTCCATGAATCATCCCCAATTCCTAGCTTTCCTGCACAAGGAGCCGAACTGTGTGAATTGTGCACAAGTGTTAGGAGTTACTGGGGGTCTTGGACTAGAGCGTGGACTGGAGCTGTATATAGTCAGCTGTCGTGACAAACATCCTCTGCTCCTTCTACTGTTTCAGTTCTCTGAGCACCCTCAGCCACACACTAGTGACCTGCTTTGCTTGGATGCTGCGTCTCAGCGACTGCTTCTTGTTTTGGTTGGCCAGGATCTGCCAGTTCTGTAAATGAGGCCCCCAGCCTTTTGCCACCTTTCTGCAAAAAGAAACAAGATACCTGCCGGGTGTGTCTGTGACACACAGTGTATTGCAAATTTCTCTAAAATGTTCACTGTAATATTTGAGAGCAGTCCTTTGCTGGCTATAAAAAAAAATCCTGCAGGAGAAGCACTTCCTAAAATACTATCAGCAATAACCTTATATTTTACACACTGAAAATGTAAAAGGAATGGTAAAAGCAATCCACTCATGTGGAGAAAATATACTTTATAGAAAAATTAATGCAAGAAAACAGAAGAGCTTACATGGTTTCGGAGAAATCTCTCTGCATATTACCTTTCTACTTTACCTCCTCCTAAGTTTGCTAACATCTCTAATACAAGAGAGGAGCAGCTAGCATCATTCTTTACACCAGCAAGTTAAAATAAAATGTGTCTTACCAGATGAACGGTGATTTCTCTTACAATACTTTACTGGCAAAAATATAATATAAATAGATACTTATTTACATCCTTTACTGTCCGTCTAGCTACCTAGCTATTTAAAGATAGTGAGAAAGCATCAGAGGAGCTAGAAGATCGTAAGTGTAGCTGATAGATGCACATCAGTGAATTAATGCTAGGAACATGCCTACAGGACAGTTCTGTTTTAATTTTAGATAAACTGTGTTAAAAATCTTTGCTCATTTTAACTTTGTTAAGCAAAATGTGCTGTGCAACCTAGAAAAGACTTCTACTGGAGTTTTGGAGAGGGTGCTTTTTCATTTTGTTTTCAAGCAAAGGGAAAAAATGGAAGTAGCTAGCTGGCTATGGCTTCCTTTCATTAAAAATTAAAAAAAAAAAGGAAAAATTAACTGGATTTATGTGAATTTATGGGCATAGGCAGAATTTACTCAAGGGATCACAAACACTACATTTTCAAAAGTGTTAAAAGACTAGGGCTATATTGGTGAGAGCCTGTAGGTGGTTAGTGAGGTTTATGAAAAGAAGGACGATGTCTGAGTGTCTAGAAGAGCAGGACACACTAATGCGAGAAGTCATATTTACTGTGACTTAGGCTTTTAATATAACTCCAATTACAGGTGTTTACTATAAAACTGCTTTGTCCTGTGCAACAGACAAACCACCTATATTTCTTGCATAAACTCTTTGTGGTACCGTAATTCAGCTTATTTCTGGAAAAATACCTACATCTTGCACTACTGGCAGAGAATTTAGACATGATTTGCCCAAAAGTAAGCAAATTTGTGTAAGATGTGATTCAACAGTTTAAGACCCTAGGCAACAGGATTAGATACACACTGTACAGTACTCCGCAATTTCAAAAGTGAGTACAGGGGGATCATCTAATTAAAACCTATTCAACTGAAAATCCTATTTATCTGAAACAAATGTTTGTCCTATCTATAATATCAACAAACTATTCACATGAGCAGCTAGCAATAAACAACAGAAAGATGCACAATGAATGTCAATTAACACAATTTGCTTTCAAATAAACTTTCAGTTTATGTGTATAGCTTTAGTACTGTCCTGCGTATCCATTATAAAGGTCAATTAACCTCAATTGCAGTTAGTCAGCTTGTTTTAAAACAAAATCAGCATAAGATACTTTTTTTTTTTTTT
>VZSV01000027.1:6511824-6531233 GCA_013398735.1 Nothocercus julius | reverse complement strand
TTTTTTTTTTTCTCCCTTTCCCCTTTGGCTGCAGAATGTCAGCATTTATGGTAAAAGTCAATCAGGTGCTCACTTGTTCTGCTTAATCAGGAAGAAATGGTAGTGTGTGACTACTGGAAGCTCTCATCTGGAATTATACAAGCATCACTAACTGAAAGGACCATCAATGTTGTTGGAATAGAAGCAAAGGCAAGTGATTAAACGTCCAAGGCATTAGTCTCCGAAAGAGGCATACGCGCAACACTTTGAATGAGAATGAATATTTGTGATCACACTCAAGGAAATACAGGGGTCTGTAAGCTGCATAAGATGTGTTGCTGGGCTAAAGAGCAAGTCTTTAAACTTCCTCTTAAAGAGGAAGTTTGCACAGCTATAAATATTTACTTTATATATACACACACATATATATTTATACGTATCTATATAATCCGTGATCCGTTAGTAATCATTTTAGAAAACATGACAACATGATCAAGTCCATTCAAGTCACTGAACACACCAACCATTTGGTCAGGCTAACATCCAACCTGTAAGCATCTGACAAGTAGTTTACTTCACTTAAAGATACTATGTGAAAGAGGATGGCTGACATCGTGAACCACAATTCCGGCCTTACCAGATGCTTCTTGCCTTTTCTGATGCTGATTCAGACTCTTCCTGATGCTCATGATACCAATAAAACAAGTACTGAGCTGTCTTATCTCTTTAGAAAAGAAAAATTATCAGATTGTGTAAACATGTAGGAGGAAAACTACTACTTTTGCCGAGCGGACCAACAGAACCTCATTCACATTAGGGAAATGGGGCTCTGTGTCTTCGTGAACTTTGGCTTTGCTCTAGAGAGGCTGCACTTGGTACAAGAACAATTTTTTTTCTGATGCTAGTGCTACTGTGGCTCGTGGAATGTCAAAAAAAAGAAAAAAAAAAGCTAAAATGTGCATGATGTAATTATACTAGACATAAAATTGGAAAAAAATATAGAGTTATGTAGGTTTAATTCACTCATATCCATAAGGTTATTTTAGTTTAGTTATTCAGTTATAACATTTAGTTATAATAACATTTAGTTTATAAAGTTTAGTTATTTAGTTATAACATTTAGTTATTATTGCAGCCTGAGAACTACAAGGTCTTTTAACTAAATTAAAGTATCCTTACTCATTACTCCTGTCGACTTGCTTGCGTAAACCTTCCAGAAGATGTTCTTTACTTACTACTGATTGCTATAGCAAACATCAACTGTTACTTATTGAATAAAATTACTAAAAAAGATCAACTAATCTTCATATAAAAGTAAGAGTCACATCTCTGGCTGATGGAAATGAGCTTTCAAAACTCAGCTACAAATGTGAATACAGTTCATAACTACTGGAGGAGTAAAAAAAAAAATAATAACTTTTTGACATTGCTAAAGCAAGCCCTCCAAAATTGTAGAAAAAAAAAAAAGATTGAATTTTGTTCCTTATGGTTTTAACATCAGATAGAAATAAAACAGAATCTTGGCTTGGCTAGCTGACTTTGAATGGTTGATCTATACGGACCAGAGTAGAAATCTTCTGTTGATGCCTCACTTTAATGTACAAAGAGAAAACGTACTGTTTGAGAAGTTGTAGTTCCTGCAATACAACACCTACAATACTTACTATCCTTTTGCACTAGTTGAAAACTTTGCAATGAAACAGTGCTGTACTGCCCCTTCCATCAGAAGTATTTGATAGAGGTAAGCATGCCTCATAAATCATGGCTTGGGGTCTGATAACATGTAAGAAATGGAGCATCTGAGTCAGCCAGCTTGGAGTAAGGTAATACCTCCTACAAGGCATCCTGAACATCATCAGGGTCTTGTGAAACAACATTTTGATTAGCTAAGTGAAAATGAATCACAAGAGCTGGCATACAGTTATGCTATCATTTTATTCAAAGAATGATCAATCGGTTGCAGAGTGATGAAACATTAAACAGAAAGATCAATTCAAGACATTATATTCTTACAAGCCTCCTCGATCCTCTCCTCAAGACCAGATAGTTTCCACAAGACTCATCAGACGTGGACGATAATTACAAAGATATGGTAATTGAGGGCACTAAATCAAGCGTGTGAGCTAGATCTGCTGTCACAGCAGGAACTTCTTCAGTGCGAACTGGCAGAGAAGGATTTTCTTCTCCCTCGACTGGCACAGCAGGATCATCATGCAGCCACTGGCACAGTAGCAGGTTCCATTTTAAATCTATCCTACCTACACCTTGTGGAAGTAATTCAGTTAATTGCACGCATCAGTCTTTGGAGAAATCTTTCATGCTGCTGGTTACGTCCTTGGAGGAGTGTGGGAGCAGTCAGGCAGTGCAGAGGCACGGCCGCTGCCTCCTCGATCTGGAATCGCTGCTCCGGAGCCAAGAGTCCACTTAAGCATGGAGGAACCAAGAAGCCCATGGGATCATCTGAGCTTTTAAGTGCCATGAATTATCCAAACAGAAGGTGCCGTAAGCACAAATGTTCAGTACGGTGCAAAGCACTATAGATGGGGGGAAAGCTAGTCAGATTATGACTTGACAATTTACAGAACGTGATACTAAGTTCATGAAATTTCTGTTTTCAGCTTTAGTACAGAAAAAAAAAAAAAAAAAAAAATGACTGCAAAAGGAAAAAAAAAAAAAAAAAAAAAAAAAAAAAAAAAAAAAAAACAGACTGCAAAAGAAAAAAAAAAAAAAAAAAAAACACGCAAAGAAGGCCAGATAGCCGAGACACGGTTCTTTTACTGGCTGTGCCAATATTGAATTCCACATAAAGTCCTATTTTTTTACAGAAAAGGTTAACCTTCCACAATTTACTTACTCATGAAATATAAGGTGAACAGAGACACTGATGCAAATGATCCAGTATATTACAAAATGCACTGAGCCAGGAAACATTCAAAGTTCTGTTATAAATTATTTTTTAAAGCCTGGGATAGTAGACATAGTGCCTGTGCCAAAACCTATTAACTGGAATAGCTAGATTTAAGAGGAATCCACAGCTTTTGGGGCTGGTCTCTAGAAGATGGAGGTGCTTCCTGTCCCATACAGGCTTTAAAAAAGGCTTTAAAAACAGGTTACGTAGAGACTATAAAGTTGTTGCTACCTAAGCATCAAAGTAGAAATGACCAGCTGAAAGTATGTATTTCAAAGGAGCAATGGTTTGATCCTGTGCTATTTTATGAAGAGCGTCTCCGTCATCTGCATGGGTTGGGGCAATAGGTAGGCTGAGGTGCCTTTCGTAGTTTTCCATGCAAACAAAAACGCTAGGCTGCAGCAGTCCTTCTTGCCCTGTTGGACTCAGACAGCAGTCAGGGAAGAAGTGTAGATAAGATAAAGAGAAGGGCTGAGTTTACACGCTGCTGATCTGGACACTGAAGATTTTCCACTTCCCTCTCTGGCCTAAAACAGCCCATGAGTTCACACAGATACACAGGCACACACACACGCATGCTTTATTTTTAACTACTATTCCACTGAGTCAGAGAATTTGAAGTGTGATAACACCAGAAGCTTGAAAGCAGAAGCCTGCAAAGAAATCCACCCAGACCTCCTGATGAGCAGCGAGCTGAGAGACCCGTGGTTGCTGGGTCCTAACTTAGGGCTTGATGAACAAAACAGCTCGTGTGGGGCCAGGTCTGTGTGCAGAGTTTTACTCTCAAGTTGTTGGCTGTCAAGAAGAAACTGGGGTTGTGCAGGAAGTCAATGTGAGGCAGATCAGTACTGATGAAGCCCCAAACTGTTAAAACATTTACGCCTGCATTTTTGGAGGAAGCAAGTCTTCTCAAAGAGGAAATTGCTTAACTCCAGAACCAGAATGCTTGGAGATGGGATGAGCATGTACAGCAAAAGTCCATCTCTCCATAGGGATTTTAGTAATTTGGGATTATATCTGCTGAGAGTAATGGAAAGTTTTTTGATAAAGAGTGGAACGGTCTTTAAAGTGAATTATATTTATTCTTTAAATATGAGTAATTTGCCATTTCCTATCTGTCGAGAAGTGAAAGGGAAGAAATCAGAAAGATGAAAAAAACCTTTCAATGGGTACAAGATGCAACTAGAGATATTTGTTGTGTCGGCAGCACTGAAAACCTGTGTCAACAGGAATTGAGAGAGGGATGCCTAGTTTGAGGAGACCTTGCTCAGTCTCCCCCTGGTTTAAGTCAGGACCTGGGACTCTAGTTTCCCAAAGCGAGGCACAGAATTGCAAAGCCAAAGCAGATACATCAGCCAATGCAATAAGCTGCGTTCGTGTTTTGCAGCTCTCTGCTCAACACGAGGCCTTTGGCAGGGCAAGATATGTCATGTAAATTCATTGGCCTAGCACGGAGTGACCCAGACGCCACGTCCTCAGGGCACGCTCAGGCGTTACTCATGAGCCACAGTGTTTTGATCCTGTAGGAAGCAACATGCCCAGTCAAAGCTGGCTCCTTCTACACCCATCGGAAAGTAAGCTAGCAGCCGGGAATTTCGTAACTTAAACTTCTTGATAACTTACCTTCTCAGTCATTTTAAAGTCAGTAGGTAATGAACATGGTCAGTATCTTAGGAAGAGAAGCATTTGTGCAGCATCGGCAGTACAAAGTGGCATTTAATCACTCTTTTTAATTTAACCGAGAAAGATAACTCCTCCTGTGCCTAGTCTTTTCAGGGGGTGACTTACTTCCTGTGTAATTTCACTGCGTGCAGCATGAAAAACAACTGTGCCGTTCATCTCTTCCTGTCTCCTCAGTTTTAGCTCCGAGGCACAGCGCTCTGCACTGCCACACATTATGCTAAAGGTCTATTAAGCAGCATACTGGTGCACCGGGCTGGAAAAATGGACCAGTCAGTGACGCCGGCTACATCCAGCACCAGCCTCGTAAATTGTGGGGCACGTTCTCAGCGCCGCTCGAGAGCTGCCGAGGTACAAGGGAGACGTGGTGCTACGTGCGAGCACCACTGATGAGCACCGAAGGCTACCGGCTACCCCGGCGTTGGGGGGCACTGCCACAGAGATGAGGAGAAGGAAGGGAATCGGGAAAGCCTCCAGATTTCGCCATTTTTCTGCCCATAGTCACTGTGGCTGAGGTCTTGGAGACGTTGCTAAATGCTACACATTAGAGCCTGGCTGCTCTACCTGGGCTTGGGCTGGGAGCCAGGTAAGGAGTTAGGGAGCCATAACCAGTTCCTCATCCTGCTTCAGCAAGCACAGACTCAGCAAAGCGGAGGCTCTGGCCCAGCGCCTCTGCTGAATACGGAGCCCCGGACGCGGGTGTATTTTTACAGCTTGCATTCTCCCTCAAAGCCTGAAACTGGAAATATTTATGCAGAATTCATTCGCTGAGTTTTTAATTCTTTGCAAGCAAAATGGTGTGTCAGCATGTATTGTCTTGCTCTTTGAAAGAAGTAATCTCCAGCAGTGCTTTCCATCAGAGAAACTCAAGGTCTGATCCAAAGTTCACAAAGTCAAAGGAGATCTTTGAAAGAGAGGGCTGTGGATCCAGCTCCAAAGTCTGTTAGGCCTTTTGTCACATGGCACTCCTTGGAAGGTATCACTATCCTGGAATTATATGCATAAACTGTAATGGAAAGAGACCAAGTTTTGCTAAAGATTGCTAAGCAAATCAGCAAAGGCCATTATTACAATGTGAGTCCTGCTTTCCTTTTATTGTCCCCGGATCATTTACCTTCAAGAGCATTAGCACCTCGGCTTTGACATGTGTGAGCCGGGACAGAATTTGGAAATAACCTCTTTGCTGCTGCTTTCCTTGGGGCAATTTTGCATGAGGCACCTTCCCCCGGCGCTGGATGCAGCAGCTCTGACGCCCCACCACCCAGAGCAGTCCCAATTCTGAGAGGCAGCTCTTGCGAAACAGCATCACCCATCCAATTTTTCATACTAGCTACCCAGCCAAACATCAGGGAGTCATGCTCAAGCAAAGCATTCATGGTGCGGATATGAAAACACACCAAAACACACCTTTGAGAGCAGGGTCTGAGTTCAGATGAATACATCTTCTGCTCACTGGGTGTGACTGACAAAAATAGTGTGTTCTTCCTCTTCTGAATCTATTCTGAATCTGAACAGCACTAGCATGCTGTTTGCAGCTATCCAGCTCTTTGCAGATCTTTCTCCTGTTCTAGGCTTCCTTTGTGGGTTTCCACATATGCAATAGACTGGGGAGAATAGATGACCCACATGCAGCACATGACCTCTAGCAGGCCAAAAGGCAGCACATTCACAGCCTTGGACGTCTGAACCAGAACCCTTTTAAACAGCAAATCTCAAAACAGTTAAAAAAAGAAAAAAACACAGAAACAAACAAACAAACAACTGGCAACAGCACAAAGGCATCCACATGGGATTTTCGAGCTAAAAATTTGCACTATATGTGGAACACAATATTCATTATGATATTGCAGTATTAGGGTCATGAAAGGTGTATGTTATGAAATACTAATGTGCAAACCCACCTTGTAGCTAGACAAACAGAAAACCGTTATGAACTATTGAAATTATTTCCTTTTACCTATCCAGCTAATCTGGATTTAAGGTTGTTTTGTATCCCTGGTGGGACACAGAACAGCCAGAGCATACTGATGAACCCTCCCTAAAATTGTAGGGGTCTATCTCACCTGCAAGTGGGGCCTCAGCAGTCCTACCTCTGTGACTTGAATTTGGAGCAGTTCTCCTTGGCTAAATGCTTGGTTTTGCTTGAACAGAGAAGGTGAACCACAGGCTCACAGGATGGTCGAGGTTGGAAGGGACCTCTAGAGATCATCTAGTCCAAACCCCTGCCCCAGCAGGGACACCCAGAGCCCGGGGCACAGGGTGGCAGCCAGGCAGATTTTGAAGATCTCCAGAGCAGGAGACTCCACAGCCTCTCTGGGCAGCCTGTGCCAGGGCTCTGGCACCCTCATAGTCAAGTTTTTCCTCAAATTCAGGTGGAACTTCATGTGTTTTAGTTTGTGGCCATTGTCTCTCGTCCTATTGCTGACCATCCCTGAAAAGAGTCTGTATGCTGATGTGGAGAGACAATAGTGAAATTGCCAACTTCATGCTTACCCAAGGCCTAAAGTCAAGTTGAACTCTCTCCAATCAAGCCTTGATGGGGACTGGCAGCTCCTGCAGCCCTGGGGCACAGCCGTGCTCCTGAGGGGAGCTGATATCTGTTACAGGCACATGGGAACGGTGTCCTGCCTATGGATGCTGCCATGAGCAGCACGTGCCAGCTGAGCAAGGCCATGCACTGCAAATGAGAGAAATGCACACCAGGAACAAGAAGGGATTTGTCATTATGGGCAGGAGAAACACAAGGCAGGAGCATGAACTCTTGTGACAAGGGACAGCATCTGTGTTGCCCCAGAGCCTTTTGGACCTCTAGAAGACCATATAGCTGAGCTGCTGCATGCTGGTTAATGTTATAAGCAAACAGGGAGGGAGATGCCTCTCCTCTGGAAAGCGGAATTGTGAAGAAGTTTGCACTTACTTTACTTTTCTTTGCCCTAAAAATGTTGCATTAGAAAAGTCCTGTCTTCTGTGGGGTTGTGAAGGATAACGAGGAGTCGAGAGCACTGCCCTCTCGCCGCAGAGGTGAGTGGCACATTGAGGAATATCTCATGTTAAACAAGCAGGATAATTATTCTGCTCTACTTAGCACTGGCTAGGCCTCATTTGGAGAATGGCTTTCATTTGGGGGCACCACATTTTAAAACAGACACAGAAATTGGAGAGAGTTCATACGAGAGCAACAAAAATGATTAAAGAGTTAGTAAATAAGACCTCTGAGAAAAGGTTAAGAGAACAGGGCCTGCTCAGTCTAGAGGAAAGAGGACTGAGGGGAAGCATTACTGTCTACAAATATGTAAAGGGTTGTTATGGAAAGGACATAGACCAATTATTCTCATTAGAGAACAAGGACAGAACAAGAAGTAATGGGTTTAAGATGCAGCAAGGGGGAATTTAGATTTAATATTAGGAAAACGTTGTAACTATTTGAAAAGTTAGGCAATGGAACAAGTTTACAGAGAAGACTGCAGAATTGCCATCAACAGAAAATTATATGACTGAAATTAAACACTCATCTGTCAGAGCTAGTATAAGAGTGATGAAATTCAAAACCCTTCCCCAGTGCAGGGGAATGTTCTTGAATCCCTCACAGACAGATGACAAGGACTAACTATAAACAGAAAAACCATCCAAACCAAACCAAGGAGCCTCACACACGCAGCCCACCCCAGACCCTTGAAACCTGCTCTGATCATTTTGAAATCTGGACTAAATAATACAATTAATTTCAGGCAGACAGTTTCTATACCATCTAGCCTACAGCAAGGTTTTATGATGATGTTATAAATTCATTTGAAAGAGAAAAAAAAAAATGAGGTGGAGCTATTATAAACCAAATATTAACCCAACCATGAAGCTCTGGAAATGGTGACAGGGTAGTCAAGTGCAAGCACAAACTACTTATTTGCTAATATACTGTAGTCATTTGGAAACACTCCTCTCCTTGCTGTAGGTCAGCGCACTGCAGAGGTTATCGGCACGGACCAAGCTCTCTGCAACATTTTTTGAGGCTATCGTAATGCAAGCAAGAGGCATGTGTTGATAAAGAAGTGATTTGAAACGTCAGCCTTGTGGGACAAGGTGCCAGTAGAGCAAACTAGCTTTTTTTTTTTTTTTTGAACACGTGAAAGAGGATTAAAACCTTCCTGGTCAAGAAGCAAACCCTGAGGAAAAGAAGCCAAAAGTCTGACAGAGCTGTGAACCTCATAGCCATAGCAATAATTTTGCAAATGACTAATAATAAGGAGTCGATAATCCAAAGGATGATCTCTGAAGTGAAGAGCACCAAATTACTTCAGGGAGAAAATCAATTACCTCCAATGCAGTTTTGCGGCTGCACAGCCTACAATATGCAAATGCACACAAGTTACCATAGTCACAGAAACCTGAGTATCAAATTTTTTAAAAAATAAATAAATAAAACCAAGGAGTTTTGCAAGAATCACTGAAAGAACATATTCCTCATGAATGGAGGCATATCTGCTTTATTGACACTGCTACACCGTTATTCTAACATCCTCATCACAAATGCTGACAGCCGTCTAGAGATGTCAGCATCTGTGAAAGAGATGCTGCACTGTGGGGAAAGCAGAGAGGGGTGACTGAGTCTGGGAGACAGTACAGAAATCAAATGATGATCAAATACAGTGGGCAGATTTTTAACATATTTTCTGTGCTGAGTGGTGTCTTACTCTGTAACTGGGTCACTGAAATTAATGAAACTGCTTGCAAGTAAAACAGTACTCAGTGTGCCTTAAAGCATCAGAGTCTGACCCACAGTACATATTCAAATGTCACCTTGTCTTTTAATGTATCTCAGACTTGAGGGTTTTTTCTAATGATTGTTAATTTAGAGATAGATTTCTTATCAGGACTAGGCATTTTTTTCCCCTCACTAGAAGCACAAATGTCTTTAGAGGAGATGTCTGAGGATTTAGCCACTTGTTACTAAAAATCCCATTTCCATGCATGTGTAATACACATTCCCTGAAGGTTTTGAGAGCAAGGAGGTTATTTCTAATGAAAAGGGAGAAGTGCAGCCTAGGGCAGCTTGGAGACTCCAGACGGACACGGAGGCCTCAGAGGGGTGGGTGCATTTTTCAAGCATCTGCTGGTGAGCAAGGAAAATGACTGTATGGGCCAGACCTCATTTACATTGCAGTTAGGCATTGTTTTGGGGCACGTTGGTTAAGACACATTTAACCTTTGGATTTAAGGGTAATAAAACACTATTATCCCTGTTGGGGAATAATTGACAAAAGAAAGGACTGTATCAATTGTACTTGGAATGAAGAGCTACTCTAATTGCAAGCACATGACCGCATGGGGGAAGCCCCTGAAAGGGCCAGAAGAAAAGAACAAGAAGGAGACAAGAAAAGTTTCTTCTGGAATAGCTTCTTCAGCAGCCAGGATTTTTCTCAGTCTCTGTGTAACACTGGCATTTTCTGTTAATAGGGACCGAACACTTGCACCTTTGAGATGTCAAGATCACTTGAAAATACTTGGACTAAAGCTGCAGGGACAGAGCAACCTAGCTGAGGAGCATAGGAAGGACCTCCCTGAAGAAGAACAAGCGTCATTAGATGAACGGAGAGAATGGACAGGCACTGCTCATAGGGAAAAGAAGAGAAGAAAAAGAAAAGGTTGTGAGAGATAGTTCTGTCTCAAGGATGAACTCCCCAAATTCTGGGGCATAAATTATGTGTGAGGGAGAACAGGTAAGATGGAGAAAGTATTTGCTAATTGCTTTGTTGGAGATGGCTGGGAGAGAAGGACTGGCATTAAAACTTCCCTCAGAGAAGGAAGTTGCACCTGAGAGGGTGTTATCCTGTTTCTTGAGCTTATTCTGCAACCCCTTTTAAGCCTGCCAGTAAAGGGCTCTTCAGAGACATGCACTACCAATGAACATGCACAACTGCATAACACTCTATGGGACAACTTCATTTAGTGTCCCAAGCTGCTGGGTTAAGGCAGTGAGCTGGAGTTATTTAAATATTCTTTAATAATAAAAAAAAAAAGTTACCTCTTAAAACCTGAATGTGGCCCTTTCTATTAGCGGTAGCACTTAACTGAAAGCATAGCACATTACAAGTATTAGCCGATTTGTCCAGTTCAAGATTCACTTTGAACCTGCCGTGGCCAGGCCATCTCCCATGAAATCAAAGACTGCCTCCAGGGATGATTTAGATCAACTCATGAAGTACTGTGCTTTTAAAAGTCCTCCCTGCTGGGATGTTGTAGTTGAGTTAATTTTCAACCCTGAATTGAAGTGACTCTGTACCGCCATAAGCATGACTACAATAAACTCCTACTGAGAGTACTCTACTTTTTTCGTTGGGTATGAAGTACAGTTGAGTGGCCCTCAAAATAAGCATTTATAACAAAAAAATGGGTCATAGCCAAGACAGCCAGAAGAGCTAGAAGAGAACTCACGTGTAAGCTGTGCCTTAGTTAAACTCTTCACTCTTTCAGAGCTGAACTGAGTTATACACGCTCAGATGTTATACGATATATTCCAATGTTGAAAATGCCTATGTGGAAGTAAATATTAACAGCAAGGTTACGTATCATATTCCAGACCACTGGGGATTGCCTCACTTGCGGTGATCAGTCACAAGAATCAGCATACCAGACCAATATTGTGGGCAAGAACTGCCTCAGAAAGAGGCACCACTATCCTGCACTTACAGATTGTATGAATTCTGTGAAGGCACTTACTGAAAACACAGTCCCTAGAAAAGTTTTGTAAAATTTGGCCAGTAGTCTGCAACTTGAAGGTCTGTCCCCCTTCTAACTGCTTCTTCTGTCCAGCATGAGGAGAACACAACATTTTGGCCTTTTTTAAGACAGGTCTCATCAAGAACTCAGTCCATAAAATCCAAGCAGGCTTTTTCAGACCTGAGTCCCCAGTGCTTTTTATTTAATAGCACTGAGAATATATGTCTGTACATATCTAGATATAAATACCTATATCTATATATATTTAAAGATAACATGGGAGTCGGTTGCCTTAGTGACAACACATTTCAGCCATTCTGTTTAGTATTTACTCAACACTGAAAATGCACACTGTGCTAAGGAGAAATGTGGTATTTTTCTTTATCTACCCCTGTATATATGCCCATCAGCTGCAAATATATGCTGTGTAGTTTGACTTTCCACTTCTGATCTGTGTGAAACCTCTGTGAAGAGAGCATGCAGAAATGAAACCAGGGCACCTGGTGTAACGTATGTCACAAGTACTTTGAGCAAATAAACTGCTGTGAACATTTTAAGCAGTGCACTAATGATACTCCTTTTCTCATAAAACCATCTGCAGCAGCAGCAGAGTGTAAAAACATTTATTTCCTATGGCTTTATAGCCTGATGAAAAAATCTACAGAAAATAGTTACTAAAGCGGGTGTTTCTATAGCACCAGGTTTTAGAACAGCATTAATGTGTGGTACAAATTTAACAAGCACTGTTAAATGCAATGTTTTATCTGACCTGCAAAAGGCAGCAGTTAAATGGCTGTTTCAAGCCTCCTTCAGCCTGGAAGCAGCAAGGCATCGGTCAAAACTGCATCAGATGAATCTGCTGGAGAAATCTGAATTAAGTAGAATAAATCCATCTGATTTTGCACGCAGCCAGGATGCCAAAAGGTTCCTTCTTCAGCGAACATGCCACGGGATTTTTTCTTCTTCTTTCTGCCAGCAAGCCATCAAGTTGCCTGTAAGTGCCAAGCAAAAGCTCCCAGCTCCAGCTCGGGCGCTGGGAGGGACCAGGTCTCACTCTGGGGCAAGAGTGCCACCTGCTGAGGCGGCCAGCTCCAAGACTTGAATCCATTCGCCCCAAAATCAAAGTAAAATTTGACTTCCGTGGCTTTCACATCAAGCTCTGAGAGCTGCTTGCCCCCTTTCCCTGGCATGCGGCCATGCAAACACTCACTGCTCAGGAGCTTGCAACCCAAAACGTGCAGGGCAGACATCAGAGAATTACTTAAATCTGATTGCTTAAATTTTGCTTGGCATTCTGCTGCTTGCAATTGCCTGGGCATTGCCTCTTGCTTCTGGGATTACCTAACTATTGCACCAATGAAAAACCCACTCTAGGGCTGCTTGCGCTCACTAACATTTCAGATAATGTAAAGCACTTGTGTGTTACAGCAATTTAATACTTGATACGGCCTCCATCGCGCTATTATTTCCTGCTCCTGCAGGATGATGGACTCCAATGTAATGTGGTTCTTCCTTCTCTAACTGCCGCAATCCTCTGCCCATTTTGCTGTTTGGATGGCACAGTGCCTGCTCGGGTAGAAAAGCAGAACATTATATTCAGATAGAATCACTTCAGTGTAACGGCAGATTGAGAACATTGATTCTGTATTTAAAAAATAAGAGTCAGAAAACAGAAGTGGTGAGGCGCAGTAGTGGTTAGAGCTGGCTGGACCAGCCAGCGGCTGAAGTATTACCCAAAATAATGCATCTTTTTCCTTCATCACAAACAGTGTGTTTCCTGATGCTGACTGCTGTAATTTTGTTTAGCTCTAAACATGGGAAAGTAGATGGCTGTGGAAGGGACTTTTGGATTAGCCACTGAGCAATAAACTCTTCCAAAATGAGGCAAGAAAACACTGTTATTGCAGCATACTATTGGACTGTATGTATGCTACCTCCTAATGAACTTTCTGGCAAATAAAGATAAATCTGTAAATCTGTCGTGGTCAGATCTTAGGGTCACACAATTCAAAAGTAAAACATAAAAATTCATCACAGAAACCCACAATATCCTAAGCAAAATTCAGAAATCAGAAGCTGGAAATGGAATTACTTGCCTTCAGCGACTGCAGGTAAGAGTTAATTCAATATTGTGTTATGGAAGATATATTGCACAAAATCAAATTACAGACGAATCTTGGCTATTTGGCTCCTAGTCATGTACTCTTTGGTACTATTCAGTATCAATGTGACACATTTTCCCTGTATTCAGACAGAATGTGTAATCCAACTTCAGCAAAAGGCTGAATATTGCTATCTGTGTCCATAATGCATGTTATACAATTCTTGTTTTGCTTTAAAATGAATGTAATAGTAACCAGACACATATCTTTTAATGCCAATTATTTATTATGACTGAAGTTTCAAACCGTTGCTTTGCTAATTGCTTTCTGATTTATTTTGCTGATGGTCATATTGCCTATAGCTTGTAGCTTGACTACCGTCTTTTTGCGTAACATATTGCAACGTGCCTACCGGTATCCTATGATTTTCTGCCATCCCGGTATCTAAGTGCTTCTCAAATGAAAGCATGGAAGTTGGCTACCCAGCAAACAGCAGAGCATACAGCCTACCCAGCTGGCATGGAAGCATGGAAGTTGGCATACCCAGCATACAGCAGAGAGAGGACAGGGAGCATATTGTATTGTTCCTCAGATCCTTCTCAGCAAAGTTATGCTAAAATATTGATGTGGCAATAATGTGAACTGAACCTATGTCTCCTTGTGAGGGGGAATACAGCTACAGTGGGAGTAAACAGGTAAGGGAAGGAAAAAAAAAAAAAAAAAAGCTGTTGCAGCTGAGGCTTTCGAGCTCCTTAGGAAAAGGAAAACCTGAAAGAATCGACATCTGTCAACTCTGTTCACTTTGGGAATGACTGACAGCAAGAAAAGAGCTGTTGCAGTGAGATGGGCAGCATTCTGGGCTCCTGCAGAGTGTAGGAAGAGACACCTTCTCTGTCCCAACAATTCAGCAGAAATTAATATACTCCTATTATATTTCTCTGTGAGACTGCAGAATCCCTTCCTTAGCCTACTGTTTAGTTCTTAATATTGGTACTGCAGGAACACCTCAGCTTGCTGACTGCCACTTTTGCGCTATGTGCTAAGAACCAAAAAAAGACAGTTCCCTGCCCAGTGAGACTGTTTGCACATATTCAGAAATGTTTCTTACAACCATGACACAAACATACTGTTGCATTTTTAACAGTATTTTGTATTCTGTAAAAATATTCTGAAACTTAAGGGCTCAGTGCCCACAAATGTGCTGGCACGCAGATTCCACGTATCTTGTAAAATCCACCTCCGTGCTGCTATGTGCATATGCAGCAGCTGATTTTTCAAACAGGCAGGAGCGTGCACTTGCATATCTGAGCAGCAGCACTGAGCCAAAAGCACAGGAATGACTTATTGGCTGTAAGAGGGTATTGGTGCAGGCCAGCAGACCTCTACAAAGCGCAATCGTTCAAAGACAGAGAGAAAGCTGGCATGGGCCTTTTATTTTACTGTGATTGCACAGGAAGACTCGTTTCTGCTTCTGTGGATGGATGATTTTCAGCAGCTGTGCGCCATTTTTCTAGAATAGCTCTAACTTTACAGTATCTGCTTTCAGCAAACTTTTCTCCAGGCTAAACAGACACTTGCTACTCACATGACAGAGTATGTGGGAGTGATGCTGAGAAAAGAAGACGTGCTGTGGCCAACACTTTTGCTTGTCTTGTAAGAATAATCTGACTAACGTCGAAATGATTCCATCAGAAATGTCAGAAATAGGTTTAAGACCCCTCCAGGTACGTTGCAAGCCTTGGCATTGGCGCTGACTACTGCAAAGTGGATGCCAATTGACTAGAGGTCCTAGGAAGGTAGGAAGCGACACTAAGGACCTTGACTTAGGCTGATAAGATTAAGTTTTCATTTTCCATGCTCTCTTGAGTTTCTTTCTCTATTTCACATAGATTAGCAAACATTAGTGACACTGTGGCTTATGCTGCCAAGTGACACTGGTTTCACAGAGGTCACTCAAAGAGAAATAAACTGCGTTTGTACAGTACTAGATAAGTCTTGCTCATCCAAGTCATATCTGAACTATGTATTAATTAAACTGAAGTTAGCTGAATAATAATGATATTAACCACTCTGGCTCCTGCAGGACAGACAGACAGTATAAAGGGAATTAGGAAATGCCGTTAGCACTTTGCCCAAAGAGCAAGGTATACATGAAGACCCTCTTCCATGAGACCTTTGCTGACCATCCACAACATGAATTTCACTCTTGAAGAGAATGGAAGAAGACTGATTTTGTAATTAGCTCTCTGGAATGGTATTTGAGCTGTTGCTTCAAACTGTATTTGGTCTTTAGGCTTGATGTGGGCTCTTGAGTCATTTAATTCCTGTGCTCCTCCATTCACACTGTATAAAGACAGATAATGTAATCACTTATCTAGTATTTCTCTCATATGCTTGGATGAGAAATATTATCAGCCAGGGACTAACTCTTCTACTTGGTGCTCTAGTCAGTTCCATCCAAATATTTGCAAAATCTTTTTCCTTTGCCTGGGAAGTGCAGAGTTAAAGCAGCTATACTTGAATACATTTTTCTGTTTATCCTTTTGTTGTCGTTCCTAACAGATACAATTGACGCGTCTGACTGACATCCGTATGGATTTCATGCACACAGCAACCGTGCCATGGAGAAGAGGCCTCCTGGGAGCCTCCTGGGACCGCTGTTCGTCATCATTATCGCTATCATGATCCATGCAGACTATGAGACGCCCAGTCTC
Organism: Nothocercus julius; assembly: GCA_013398735.1. Taxonomy (NCBI): domain Eukaryota; kingdom Metazoa; phylum Chordata; class Aves; order Tinamiformes; family Tinamidae; genus Nothocercus; species Nothocercus julius. The sequence goes on along the minus strand of VZSV01000027.1, from coordinate 6,515,136 downwards.
CCTCCTTCTCGTGCTCTAGATTGTACTTCACAGCACTTTGATGGATGCATTTCCGTGTCTCCTCAGGAGCTACTGCAGTACCGCCACCCCTACTTCCATATGGGATAACTGAGTTTGGCAGAAGGTAAATAACAGGCTCCAGGCCACAACGTGAATCCAAGGGAAGACAAAATCCAGACCCACCAGACCAGGCTGCTGGTGGCAGGGGGCAGTTCAGCCAGCCTCACAGCAGCCACTCAGCTGTCAGCCTTGCAAGGAATCAGAAAAAGAAACTCCCAGCTACGAGGCCAATATTTGCCATGCCTGCCTCATCTCTTACATGAAAGGTCTCCACATTTTTTTTAATATACCACAGCAATCAGTGTGCAGAGAAGGTGAAATTCAAGCAGAGAAGTGTGAGAAAGACCTATGCAAAGCTCACTTCTGCTGCAGAGTGCTTTTCCTGGACTTCTTTTGGACTACGTTGTGCTATTATCACACAGCTGTATCCATGAAAGAGGAAATAGTAATTTCATTGTTAACCTCAAAATGATTTCATAAGGACTCAGTGGAATGGATATGTCAAGAGAATTACATAAACCGTACTGAGAAACGAGACACCATTTTCATGAGTTATGCCTCTACAAGAATTTGGATAAAGATTGCAAAAGGTTAATACGCTTTATATGTATCTGCAAGTAGGTAACTGTAAAATATGTATTAAAAAAGGCCTCTCTGGGAGCAACATTGCGTAGCAGAGACATCTGCTGGGAGCTTGCTGCAGGTGCCCTGCCCTGCTCAGTGCAGCCCGACTTGGCTCTTACTCGCAGAAGTAGCTCTGAGCTATTTTCAGTGCCTCTCGCTGGAGAGCTGGGTTCTGGCTAATTAAGGATTCGTTGCACTCCTCCTTCGCAATCGCCAGTCAACGGCAGCGAGGAATCTTTAAGCTATATTCTGGAATTTAAATGGACACTTTTGCATCTAAATTGAAGGTTATGCTATCTCTTACGATTGCTTGACATTGAACTGTCTCTCACAGGAAGACTGGGCGCTAATGAAATCCTTCCCTTTCCCAGCCATATGCAGCAGGAGGAGATCAATGTTTTAATTACGTAAAGGAACTATGAGTGAAGTCCCCTGCACTTCTGTAATTTGGATGATATGATTGCACCAAGGCGAAGAACCTACTTTTACCTGAATTTAGAGCTGCAAATGAGATTTCAGATTTTAGCCTCTAAATAAATTGTCTCCTTTCTCAAGGAGCCATTAACTGCACTCTCCTAATAAGTGGATCCACATCCCTCTTCCCCTTCCTCCTTGACTGTGGGAAAACAGAGTTTGGTCATAGTGTCTTGCTGGGACCAAGATGTTTTAACCATCCCCCTGCACTCTGTGTTTCAGTTTTGGACACCAGCTTGAAAATGATTAATTGAGTGCAAAAGGTACTCATCCCCAGGAAGGAGGAGAAGGAAGTTGTCCTGTGTCATACAATGGCAGGAAGAAGGGATGTTTTGTGAACCCAATTCTCTTTTCTCAAAAGTGCTGGAATACAGCTGATGCAAAACATCCTGTCAATCAAAAAAAGCTTTGTTTGATTCTACTCGCAATGAACACTTGAACTGTGTTTAGCACATCACCAGTCCATGGTTTCAGTGACACTCTCCAGTGTCACTGCAGAGACCTGCTCTGTCTGAAGGAAAACTGCCCTTAGGCCAGTGTCTGCTCTTTCTTTATGAGAACGATTCAGTCCCTCAAGCTACCTGTAGACAAAAACATGTTTGCCTTCACCTATCAAAGCACCAGGGGAAAACAATATCCCCTTAAGGAAATTAATCCATGAAAAATAAGCTTAAATAAGCACCTACCGCAAAGGCATTTGCTCCATGTCTACATGCAAGTCAAGGGCAGGTAAGTGCCGGAATGTACCCAAAGTCTGATGCATGGTCACCAAGAACTTAGCAGTAGTGCTCAGCCCATGCAGCCACGGCATCCAAACACCAGAAACTGCTTGGTCATGGTAGCCCATATTCCTGTCTATCCTAATTTACCATAATTCAGCTACACGCAGTGAAGCTGGAAGAGATGTAACATTTTGCTGGCACTTCATCACAGTGTGACAGCCTGTTGAAGAGAGCTGCCAGGGTCTGTGCCTGTACGGCCACCTTAAGGAGAGCTGTTGAAGGTAGTGGCCTTGTCAGATGCTGCAGGAACGTGGCTGAAGCACTTTATTCCCCTCAAAATAAGACCTGTCTTCCAGTCTGCTCCAAGCAATGCTGAAGAATTCCTCAATAGGCAGCCAATGGGGCAGGGACTCCTTTCCCTTCACCACTGAATAAACCCCTCTCTCTGGAGCAAGAAATACTTAATCATTCTATGCCAAACTGAAAACATGCTTTCTCAAGAATTACTGAACGGCCCTTTCCATTGCTGAACAACCTTCTCGTAAGGCTAGCATCCTCTCAAACAAGGGAGGAAAATGAAGGCACCCCTGGGAGAGTAGGTAGAAGATGCTTTTAGCACTGCTGTTGTGTAAGACTCGATTGAGCAGACTTTTTCAGTGAATGCCCAGCAAACCGAGCCCTGAAAGACCCCTAATTTTGCAGATCCAAGAGTTCAGGCATCTTTCTCAGGGTTTGGCGACACCCATGAGCCGGCCTCGATATGCCATGGAGGAGAGATGGGAGAAAAATGAGGCCCTTCCGGATTCCCGGGCAGGAGGCCCCTGGGGGGAGGTCTGCAGGGAGTGGGGGACCCCTGCGGATCCGGAGTCGGGTGGGAATGGGCTCGATGGACGTGCGACGGTATCGGGCGCCCCTGTGTGGAGGAGCAGGACGGGTCGTGCAGGAAAGGGCGCCTTGGGGTTTAACCTTGAGGATAAACGCAGTGCCTGGCCTACCCGTGAGGAAAGGATAGGACCTCCGAAGTGAGGTTTCGTCACGGCATTTTGCATTCTTTTCTTAAATCCGTAGATAACAGCACTCCTACAGGAAGCGGGAGGTTTCAGGTGAGTCCCATGTGTGTGCAGCTCTGCATGTGCACGTGCTTGCTATCGAGCACCGTATTTATGAATAAAACCCAGTTTAATTATACACTCTGTGCTCACTGAACCTTTTTTTTTGCTTTTTTTTTTTTCCCCTGAAGGGTGCGTAAGCATCTGCCGATATCGAAACATACGTGCCTGCTCTCAGGCTTAGGAGTGAAGAAACACCGTGACCAGCTACTACAAATTCCTCCCCGTGCAAATAGCTTCGCGATGACTACAGCTAAAGTGGTGCCAAGTTAAAGAGACCTCGATAGGGTTATGACGTATGGGAAAAAAAGACAAAAAAAAAA
>VZSV01000027.1:6471339-6511349 GCA_013398735.1 Nothocercus julius | reverse complement strand
GGCCCCGGGCGCCCTCGGGTGGCTCGCGGAGCCGTAGGGGCGGCGGGTCTGCGGGCACTGCGGCGGCCCTCGCCGCCCCGCTCGCAGCTCTGCCCCTCTGCTCTTGAACGGGTCGGCGTCGCGGTGCCCGTGGGCGGGAACGGTGCCGGCGGGCGCTCCTCGGGAGCTAGGGCTGCAGTGGGCAGAGCTGGGGTTTCGTGCCTCCTTCTTGTGAGGCTTTGAGCGAGCTCCGAGGAGGAATTTTAATGAGGGAGGGGGCTGCTCATTTCTCCCCGGTTTTGTGTGACCTCATTAACCAGCCCTCCCTTGGGGGCTGTTCATAGCAATCACTGGGAAATTGGCAATTAACCTATATTTGTGAAGCAGTTTGTGGATAGAAAAATAATTAGTGGAGAGTGTTGATACTTTTGCCGGTGTTGTGCCTTTTTTGAGTCTGCTTGGACGTTAATGCAGAAGAGTTTCATCTCTGCAAACCAGGTTGATAGCAGGTTAGCGGTGGTTCATGAATGGACTGTTCAGAGATCCTGAACTTGCCGACGATGTATGCAGAATCAGAGAACCACGTAGGTGGTAGGTCAGGCTTCACAGAGCAAAATAATTGCACATAAGGTGCAAAATATAATGTGATGTTGTTTGCCCTGACTTCTGAGTTTGCAGCAGTAGATACTCTAACCCTGTGGTTTTCTTGCAATATTTTTTTTTTTATTATTATTATTTATTTACATTTCCTGTGTTTCAGGTTCGGCAGTTCTGGCTCTCCTGTTAGCTGGCTATCTAGCACAGCAGTATTTACCAATGCCAACACCAAAAGTCATTGGGATTGATCTTGGCACGACTTACTGCTCTGTAGGCGTCTTCCTCCCTGGAACGGGGCAAGTAAAGGTTATTGCGGATGAAAACGGGCACAACAGCATTCCAAGCATAGTGTCTTTCACAGACAGAGAAGTCTATGTGGGCTACGATGGCCTAGAACTGGCTGATTCAAATCCACAGAACACTATATACGATGCCAAAAGATTCATTGGCAAAATCTTCACTCCAGAAGAACTGAAAAGTGAAAGTAGCAGGTATCCATTTAAGGTAAATTGCTGTATTCTTTTAAACAGTGATCTGTAGAAAGTTTGAAGCATATAATAGTTGACCAGCTTTTTTGAACCTGTGAGTTGTTCTGCAAAAGCTGATATGCCTGAAAAGCATAAGATGCAGTTTGCACATCCAGGGCTAAGAGAAGGAAACAAAGCTGTTGAAGCAGAAAATAAACTTCTGCGTGAGAGTTGATAGCGATTTTTTTTTTTTTTTTTTTTTTCTTTTCTTTCTCCAGAGACAGTTTGCTTTACTGTGAGATTTCCACTCCCCCTCCCCCCCCACGTAACCTTTCAGGTACTTCTGTTAAGGTATGAGCTTCAGTGAAACTTTATTTTTGCCCTGAGACTGAAAAAATAGTCATGATTCCTCTTCCAGTGTATTTTTTTCCCCCTGCCTTCCCCCCCTGCCCAAGCACTCTTTCTAGTGCTAAGTGGACCAATAGCAGATGTTGAAAGCAACTTTTTATTTAAAGTATAGCATAAATTTAGCATGGTGTAGTATTTGCTGAAATGTTATTTGCAAATTCCCAGGTACTGGAAACAGTCTTTGGAGTTCATTGCTTGTTAAGAACTGTTCTTGTACCAGCTCATTTGCATCATTTCAGAAAGAAGAACCTGTGGGGTGCTTTATCTGTGGGGTGAACCTAACCATGGAAAGCATTTTCTACATTTTTGACTGATACTGTCACACATAATGTTGAAGTTAATTGCACAGTTGCCAGATTTTTATTTTTAATGTATCTGGGCACAATGGGGTATAATCCTTCAGATATATTCCGTCTCTTAAGTGGTTTTGCATGCTACTTACAATCAAGAAATAAAAGTGTTTCATTGGCAAACTATATACAAATACAGCTTTTGGTGGTGCAGGGCAGGAGCAAGGTTTGTGTGTTTGTAGTGTGTGTGTGTGTGTGTGTGGGGGGGGGGTGTTATATGTATGTAAAACAGACTTCACATACTTGGATTTTTTTGTTGCTGTTTCCTACCAGATTTTAAACAACAATGGTTGGGCTGAATTTTCTGTGACAACCAACACAACCTTTCAGGTCACTCCAGAGTATATTGGCTCCCAGCTGCTCCTGAAGTTGAAGAGAATGGCAGAAGACTCTCTTGGCGTGCCTGTTTCGAAGGCAGTCATTTCTGTACCAGCAGAGTTTGATGAAAAGCAGCGCAATTCTACCATTAAGGCAGCCAACCTTGCAGGTGATATCTTTATTCCAGTGTTTTCCTGTTAAGCCCAAAGTTATCGTTAGGTTTATTACAGCAAAATCTTTGGGACTGATGCAGTGTTAAATGGTGAATCACTAACAGAACTGTGGAATTTTATAAATTGTTAGCAATTGTGAAGAACAGCGAGGAACTCTTGGGTTGCAAGAGATGCAGCTGATAAGGCTTAAATAAGAAAAAAGCTTTCCAAGCAGTAATACTTTGTGAACTGTCTCACTTAGATATGATGTTTTCCTAGAAGTAAACTTGTTTGAATGTTAGTGGTAAATGTATGAATTGTATGTGACTGACTTGATTTCTCTGCTCTTGTAGGACTAGAAATTCTGCGCGTGATAAATGAACCCACTGCTGCTGCTATGGCCTACGGCCTCCACAAAGCTGATGTCTTTAACGTCCTGGTGGTGGATTTGGGTGGAGGAACGTTAGACGTTTCCCTGTTGAACAAGCAGGGAGGGATGTTCCTCACGCGAGCCATGGCAGGTAAGGATAAGACTTTACTTTCTCAGCAGGGGAATGGAGCTTTGCTCCTGAAGTCACCATTAAGGAAGCCCTCTTGAAACAGAATGCTTTTGTAACAAGGTGCCCTTCGAAAGTGTTCTCTGTTGCTTTTATGGAAAGTTAGGTTTGTGGCTGTCTCTCATAGTTGAGAGATGCTTAGGTTTTGGATGACTCCAAAGTAACAGCATAATTTAATCTTGTCCGTTGCTGTTGATGTTTATGCCTAGTGTAAGTGGTAGCATGTGTTTAAAAAATGCTTGACTAAACTAGAATTAGTTTCAGGGAGTGAGGAAGGGTTATACACAAAAGTGATAGGTTTTGTTATCCGAGCTGAGAGTATCAACCAAGTCACTGAAGAGTTCTTAGCCATCCTTGCCTTGCTTTTGGCTCCTGCTCAGATGGGCAGGGGCCTGGGCTGCTGTTAACCCAGCAACTAGATTTGTAATAGGTATGTGCCAAAATGATGTATCACTTGGCAGAGAGCCCTGGCAGCAGCCTCTGGTAGCACTGTGGTGAATATGCAACTACTTTGCAGGTGACCTAGATTCAGACAGATGTAAGAGGTGGTGCTTCCTTCAGCTTTGCCTCGAGTGAATGAAGTTTGTGTGAGCTGCTGCTCTGCCCAATGAGTGTGGGGCACTAAGCAGCATTTAACAGCTTCATTCTAATTTATTTGGATGGGTGTCCATTAAGCTGAGTTCTTACTTCCAGCCAAAACAAAAAGGAGGAAAACAGTCCTGTTCAACATCGATGAAAATTTATAGGCCGTTCCTGGATCAGAAAAGAAAGCAAGAGTAATTATTTAAAAGCAATTGGAAGGTTGTTCGGCAATATCCTTTGAGAAGAAATTGGGGATGGATGGTATTTATTTTCTAGTGGCTAGGAGAATATGTGTCTGGTAATAGAGCTTGGAGCTTTCTTTCTGCATTGCACACTTCTGCCTTTGCCAGGGTATGTGTGGAGCGTGCAACTCTCATGGGAATTCATGAAGCCCTTAACTTGAAATGTTAAAGCAGTCATCCTTCTGAAACTGCACAGCAATAGTGCAGAGAAAGGCTACCCTGGGCAAACAGTAATTTGCTTTAAGACTGAAAAACAAAAAAGATGTACTGGGGAATACAGCTACAGGACTCTGGCTAGAATTTTGCTGTACTGCATTATTTTTTTCTCTGTGTCAAAAAGAGCTTGGGTGACTTAACAGCAATGACTTTTTTTGCTGTTACACAGTAACAAAGCTTTCCTGGGTGCAAGGGAAATTATTTGGTCACTTACAAATCTTGGAAAAGGTTATTTAGCATTTGCCCTGTGTTCTTCAGTGAGTAATAATTATATCCATCTTGCCAGCATTGTGAGCTTTTTCTGTGTGCTTATTACCCTAATATCACTGTTTTGGCTTTTGAGAACCACCTCCAAATAAGAAACAATGTATTTTACTTTCTGAAGTGTGTGGTGGTGTTTTCTTTTTTTTTTTTATGATGCTTGATGCACTCTGTTCTGATGTTTTAGGTAACAACAAACTTGGAGGTCAAGATTTTAATCAAAGGTTGTTGCAGCATTTGTATGCTCAGCTCCATCAAAGGTATGGTTCTCTACCATCAAGAAAAGAAGAAATACATAGACTCAGACAGGCTGTGGAAGCAGTTAAGTTAAATCTGACTGTGCATGAGGCCTCCACGATAAAAGTGGCACTGACTATCCCAGAAAAGATTACAAAAGATCTTCCAGAAAGTGAGCTGAGCAAAAGTACCATGTTTAAGGACAAGTCTTCACAAATAACAAAAGAAGAGAAAAATCTTGAAGGAGGCAACTCACAAGCACACAACTTTCTCACAGTTGTGTTTGAAACAGAAATTTCTAGGAAGCTCTTTGAGATGTTGAATGAGGACCTTTTTGAGAAGATTCTTGTGCCCATTGAGCAGGTGTTGAAGGAAGGCCACCTGCACAAAGGAGAAGTGGATGAAATTGTGTTAGTTGGAGGTTCCACACGGATTCCTCAAATCCGCAAAGTTATTCGAGACTTCTTTGGAAAGGACCCTAACACCTCTGTAGATCCTGATTTAGCAGTGGTAATGGGCGTGGCCATCCAAGCAGGAATTGTTGGTGGGTCTTGGCCTCTCCAAGTTAGTGCCATAGAAATTCCTAATAGGCATTTACAGAAAACTAATTTTAACTGAAAATAAGCTTTTCCGTTGCATTCCATTTCTCCAGTGCACTATGGCAGTGCATACTTATCTCACTGGCGCTGAAGCCTAATCTTAGCCATATATTCTTTACCTATTACCAATTAGGTGCTACTGGGCACCTAATTTTGTTAAAGCTAAATGTTACTTTAAAGGTATGAGTGATTTTGAAGTTTTGAAGTGTCCCCTGATGACTTGCAGATGGAAATGTCAGGTGAAAATGCTAATCATGCATAGACACATTCTCTAATTCAGGATTATTAGCAAATCCTGAGGAGGCCTTTGTTTTAAAATGAAAATATAAAGGAGTGTGACCAAAGCTTGCAAGTAATATGTTATTGTGCCATAGCCATTCCCATGTTTAATATATTTACTTTAAAGAATGTGAATCAATGTTGGTGCACATAGCACTTGCAGTGTTGAGCTTAAAAGTTATTTATTAAATTGAGTCATTTGAGCATGTAAGCACCTGTCTAAAAGGCATGTTGCAGCTTGAATGAGACTTACTCATTCACTTGATTTTTCTGCTGTTCATAACAGCATTTTTATCAAGACTATGTGGCAAATTCTTGTCTCTTGGTTCAGTCAAACCATAATAAGAAACTTAGCTCTTGTTAATTTAATGCACAGTGCTGCTTACTGTGTCTGCAAGAGCTGAGTTCCTGGGATGTGTTTAATTGTTACTTGTAGGTGCTGCTATCATACCACTAATGTTCTTACCAGAGAACAAGAGCATACCCACCAACTATTTATAATCCCCTTCATATGAAAACTGTATAAACTTTGTGTATTTTTATAAAGTTATGCCTGTATATCTTCCCTTGACTTTGACCAACACAAATTTCTTTTTTGTGCAATTACAGATGTTACCTCTTTCCCTGTCCTCTGCCCCAGCCTCAATTTTTTTTTCAGGGAGAAAGTGTGGGACAGACAGGACCTCCTGGAGTTTTAGTAAATGAAAATTCACCTAGTTCTCTTGTACCTTTGGGCTAGTATCTCTGGTTTATGTTTCTTGTCTAGCCTCCAAGATTGGAGCTGTTGTTCTAGGATGAAAATGGTGCCTGTACTTGAGGATTTGAGGTAACATAATTTGGGATTTTATTTTAGGCAAGTATTTTTGTGTCTAATTATCTAGCAAATGCATAAGGAGAAATTGATACTCATTTTGGTGACGAAGCTCTACTCTCTAAAGAGTTACAGCAATTTTGAAAAGGCTAGATATGCTCTTTTTTTTTTTTTTTGAGTGGATTGGGCTTGCTGCAATGAAAACACACTTCATTCAGCCAAGACTCAGGTACGCATTCAACCCCAGTCCTAACCAGGTAAGTGCTAGTGACAGTCAATACTAAGCACTCTGTCCCCCAGACTATTATTTTTTTCCCTTCATATTAAGATTGCCCATATAAAGTTTGGGGTTTATATTTATGGTCTATAGTAAGATAACCTTACTCTCTTTGTGGTAGACCTGGTTGATGGCACTGTCTCTTTAGTTGTGCTGATTCATCTGTTTGGGTAGCTGCAGTGCGAATCATGTCTTTGAAAGTAATCCAACTTAAAAAAACAACATCAAAAACTCTTAAACTGAATCATAGTTTCACATAACCATTCCACCAATACTGCTTAGGTGTACAGAAGATTCCCCAAATATTGCTAGCATCCATTCAATTTCACTGACTGGAAAACCAAAGTGTGTGGTTTTTTTTTTTTTTTTGTTTAAACAGAGGATTTTTTTTTCCCTTTGTAGCTCTTCAAAACTGACCCTGAAAATCTGTGTGGAGCTTTCAGTAAAAAGAGATAATGTATTCAAAAAAAATTATTTCATACTTATAAAAAGTGAGGGACTGAGGTGAATGTAACTGTAACTTCTCACTTGAAGTGTAGCTTCAGTGAGCTTGTGGATGAATGCCAATACACAGTACAGTTCTCACGCAGCTGCTGTCTTTGCCTTGCAGATGTTGTAGGTGTTTAAGTCTTGAGTCATTGTGGCCTTTCCTTCTGCCCTGCTGTAAATTCTTCTCCAAGTATGCTGGAATTGCAGTAGGTCTTAAGTCTTAATTTTTAATGCACTTTGTGAAATGAGCGGATCTGCATAAAATCAGAAACATAGGACAAGTTTGGGAGGAGTCTGAGAGCAACCTTTAAATGTGAAACTCTCAGTGCAAGTAAATGAAGTATGTCCACTATGAAGTAGTAGCACTCTTAGCAGAGTTAAACAGTTAAGTTTCTTTCAGTGTTAATCTGGGAATTGTGAAGGAAATGTGAGTTATTGTTTACTTGAACTTCACAAAAAGGGTATTTATTCAGATATCAGATATCTCTGATATTCAGATATCAGAGAGAAGTTACTGCACATTGGATATCTCACAGTGCATCCTTATTTATAAGATAACTTGATGGCAGAATTCTGAGAACAGTTATTTTGTATCTTTAGTTTTGGTACTGTATCTGGCACAAAACATTGAATTTTAAAGATGAGTGGAACTGTGTACAAAGGGCATTTTTTCAGGTGTATCCTTGTGTGCTGCTTTCCAGAAGATGTCTGTTATACACAGCTGTTTGAAGGTTGGAGTCTTTTACTGCCCCTCCTTCAGATCTGAGTAATGTTGCCTATGGTGTAATGCACATACATAGCTAATGCTTGTTTCATGGATTGAAATTCTGAAGTATATGATGCCTCCATTATATGTTCCTCAGTTCTTTTCAAACACAGAACCCAAAATGCATTTTGTAAGTAACCTTTTAAAATGTTTTTAATAAAAGTAACTTCTTTGCTGCTTGGCTCTGTCTTCTTTTTGTAAGAAACTGAAAGACTTGGAACAGGTAACCACTCCTGTTAATTCCTTGAATTCCTAGGGGCTGAGAGAACAATGCTGTAATGCTCCCATGTGCCAAGGTGCTGCTCTAGGTGCTGCTCTAGCTTGGAGTGAGATCTTTAGGGAGTAGTGCAGAGGAATGTTAGACACAGCTATGGCAGGGAGAGAACTGCCCTCTTGGAACAAGGACTTGAAAATGGAGAAAAAGCTTGTGCAGTGGTACAGGCAAAAGCAAAGACTGAGTGGTAGGAAACAGGGCTGGGAGTAGGAATCTCTCATCAGTGGGACAAGCAGGAGCATGTGAGGATGAGAAGCTGGTGTCCCAGCCCTGGGCTGGCTGTAGACTGCCAACAGCTGCAGGGACAGGGCAGATCAAGAGGAGGCAGAAGCCTCCCATGATGGCTCCAAGTACATGCAAAGTGGAAGCTGAGTGCAGGCATGGGCAGAGCAGGTGCAAGTTGCTCATTGAAATGTTGCAGGCAGGAACTGTGGCTGTAGTGGGGTTCCAAGTAGCTCTTCCTGCTTCCACGTGCATGTGGTATCCCCACAGGGTGCAGGCAGAGAAAAACAAGTTCTCGAGGATCTGGAAGCTGGTGGAGTTTCACGGGGGTATTTATTCTTCATCCTGCAGCTTAAACCCCATCTAGACTTCCCATGAACAACCTGTGCCTATAAGGCCTCGCACATGGCAGCGTGGTGCTCTTCAGGCACCGCTCCTGGCTGCAGGCACAGCTACACCTTCCCGAGGGTGACGGAGACAAAACGGGACCGCGGGCTGCCTGCCTTGGGTGAGCGCCCGACGCTGGTAGGGGACACCTGGGCTGGGCCAGAGGGGTTTGGGAAAGGATGGGGTCGAGGGGAGGCCATGGGCTGGGAGAGGCACAGCTGGTCGGTCAAGGGCAGGGCTGGAGAGGCTGGAGGGCTGTGGGCCCTGGCTGGGTCCTGTGAGGGATGGGAAGGGCTGCGGGGAGAGGCTGGAGCAGATGGAGGGGCAGGGCGGGGGAGCTGGAGCGGAGGCTGCCCAAAGGCTGAGGGGAAGGTGCTGTGATTAAGCTGGCGGTGTCTTTAGAGGGAGGGAGGGAGGAGCTGTAATAAAAATGGAAATGAATGTGGCCTATAGGAGTATGTATATGTATATAGGCTTAACTGATGTTGTCAATAAATGTGAATAACCTTTCCCCTTGAATTCTACTTTAATTTACTAATTTAAATCAATGTAATTTTGTGAGTCTGTGCAATTTAATTAGTGGGTTGAGCTTTATACTAAAATCTGAGCAAGAAAATATCCACACTGACTCATTTTTGGGCTTTTTTTCACCATTCAGATTTAGAATGTTTAGTGGAATACACTGAGGTGTTTTTCAGTTTCCTTTAACCTGGGGCTTGCAAAAATATATTAACTTTAAGCAGCAAGTATTTTTTTTCTCAATCCTCACTAAAATAGAGATGCGAGTATGCATGTCCTGAAACTCCACACCAAATGATACCAGCCTGCATGCGACTAAAAGAAGCACTTTTGATTTTTGTAAGCTCATGATAAGACCATATAAATCAACCAGCATAATGCCCAAGCAAATTAATTATGCGCTTCGTAAAATTAAAAATAAGGACAGAGACTAGTGACTTGCACAAATTGCAAGATTTATTTGTAGTCTGTGTTTGCTAGTACAACGTCTACAACATGCCTTGAAGGTCAGTATTTCATTATGTTATTCCAGTGCCAGTATGATCAAAATAAGTGATTTGTATAAAAAAGATATTTTAAGAAACCCGATCAATATGCACAGAGTTTAGCTGTAGTAAATAGCAATGAGAGTAGCTTTCAGGGAAGCTAGGCTGTTTTATTAAATTAGGAATACCACATGTCCCTAGAGCATTTCTTGGAGTCTGGAATTCTCATCTTTATTAAGAATTCATTTGTTGCAGTCCTTCATTTTGTTATCCCAGCCTCTGCGACCATTTCAGAAAAAGTACCTTGCTGTTGCAACAAATTATGGGGTGTATCAAATTCTAGAATTCTTCCTGTGTCCAGAACAAGCACTCTATAACAAAAAAGTAGAAAAATTAGGAGAGGACAAATGAGCCATGCAACTATATTGTCCAGTCCGACTAAAGGTATCTGTTAACTGGAACTCTTATTTGGAAGAAATATCTTTGCATTAGATTCATTCATCTGTTCATAAAGCTAGGAATGTAGACATTAAAAAAAAAAAAAACTTTTGAAAAAGGATTTTTTTCCTCAGTTGGTAAAAATTCTGTAGTGTAGTCTATCCTTTTTAGTGAATTATATGGTTTTAGTGTACCTCAGGGGGAAAGGGTCAATCCCCTTCTGTACTAGAACAGAGAAAAAAAACACAGATTAGCAGTATTTAATATCACGCACAAGTTTTGCACGATACCTTGAACTGAATGGGTACCAAGTCACCGAGGTATAGAAGTGTTAAGGTTGTCAAATTTGTAGGTCTGAAAACTGATGACTCCAAAGGAAGACATGTATTTTTCAAAAGGTCTATCAAAACGTACCTCTCAGAATCCATGACTGTATGTAACCTGTGGGCTATCGTTAGTATTGTGCAGCTGTGAAACTCTCTTCTGATGGTGGCCTGCACCAAGTGATCCGTTTCTGTATCAACAGAAGCTGTCGCCTCATCTAAGACTAGGATTTTTGTCTTTCGCAGCAAAACACGGGCAAGACAGACCAACTGCCTCTGCCCAACACTGTAAAAAAATACATTTGAGAAGGTCAGGTCAGTCAGTTTGAAGAAGGGGGGAACAATTTCTTTACCTCGCTATTAAATCCTAAGCACTTGAGTTGATGTCAAGCTGAAACTAGGAGGTAGTTTATCTGTTGTGTCTTCATTAGCCACAACTTATACATGTAAAATGATAGGTGAAATATGTTCATCTCATTTGGGAAGTTTTGATTTTTTGTTTGTTTCTTTTTCAGCATATCAGTAATAGTTAAGGTGTGACTTTTAAAAAATAATTTATACTTAGACTTTAGACTTATACTTTAGAACTTTTTGTCATAAATTTGATCTTTCCCTCAACTTCTATGTTCACATTATAATAGGGATTCTGTATAAGCTCGACTGATAGCTAAACCACTTCTTAAATAAGCAATGTTCAAGGTAGAGTTTTAATACTCTTACAAATGTTTACTTTGGTGTATGCCTCGTAGAAACTGCTTCCCAGAAATGATCTGTCCTAAAAATTCAAGTTAATATTCCATATAGCCTGCTATATTTAAACTCTTGTAATTACCATTACAGTGTTCTTTTCTGTTAAATTCTGGTCTGCCCTTTTGCTGCTGAAAGCTTGCATATGTGCATCTCCTAGTGTTCACAGTCCTTCTATGATGTCAAGTGTCTCCTTCCCTGCTTATCCATGAGGTCATGTCGCTCTAGAAGGAAGACTGCATTTGTCTGCTTAAGCAATTAAGGCAAAGGAACAAGCTCTTTGTAATTGTGCCTTCTTTGCAGTTATTTCTGAGGCAACACTATCATCAGCTGGTGCATGAGGCCCCTCACAAACTCACCACCTTTTAGACACTTGAGGCCAAAAGGCTCCATTTTCCTGACTCCCCAGGTAGCTCTGGCCATAGGACCTTGCACAGTTGTCAAGAAGAGGAAGTTTAGCACTATCAGCAAACAGTGCAAGAGCACTTGCTTGTTGCTATACCTGAGGTTTTCACCACCTTCAGCAATCTCATGAAGCAGCTTCTTTGGGAGTGACTGAACAAAGTCCTTTAAGTTGCATAGTTCCAGCACCTCCCACAGTTCAAGATCAGAATGTTTCCCAAGTGGATCCAAATTTGACTGCAGTGTCCCAGAAAACAAGACGGGATCCTAAACAAAAGCAAAATTTGAGTACACATTTCCAGCACAATCCCAGAGAAATCTGCCATAAATCCTTACATTAAGTTTTGGGACGGGAATGAATCACTTTGGAAATCACTTTGCAGCTTTGCAAGAGAAAAAAAATGTTGTGTTCTGGAGCTGGTGGCCAACGATGAAAACACAATGGGGTTTCAGCGTGCCCTATTCTTTATCAATGTGAAAAGTAAATGGCAAGAGATTTCTCACACGTATCTCGTGCTACCAGCTCAAGGGTTGACTGGAGAGATCTGCCCAGCATGTGGTAACTGAGACAACTTATGAAAATATTCGTATTGGCAAGCTTATTAAGTTGGATACTGAGTACTACAGTCATGAGCACAATAAAGAAAAATTGAAAGGCTATGATTTTAAATTAAATTTTCTTAGTTTTCTGTGGGAATGGTAATGTATTCAACGATGAGAATAACAGCAATTATTGTATAAATGTTTACTCAATGAGCATCACTTGCTTCTGTTTACAAAATAATGTAAAGAATATCTGGAAAAGGATATACAAACTAGTAAACCCCAGCTGGTATAGAGAGGAGGCTTTGGGTCACCTCCAGCACTTCTTAACTTCCTTTCTTCTGTTCCAGACTTCCCTCTTTATCCAGTTCCACTCTCCCTGCTACCCAGTTTCACACTCTGGACTCCACCTATTTCCTGAAATTCTCCATTTTTCCACCCTGTCAGTTGTGGCTTCCTTATCTGCTGCCAGCTTGTTGGTTAACTCAACTTTTCTGTACCTGCTCGCAGTTCAATTGCCTTGATCAGGATTCAGTAAACACCATACACAGTAAATTACACCTGCAACCTGCAGTTGAGAAATACTGTGTAGCTTACAACTGCTGCATGAGTTGTTGTGCAGATTCTTGGCTCATTAGCTGACTAAAGAACTAAATCCTAATCAACTAATTTATTGAAACACCTAAACCGTTTTGATTTAAAATTCTTCCTCTAGCCTCTTCTCCCTGTGCAGTCTACGGTAGAGCCACAGGAAATGCTTCAACAGGGTTGTATGGAAATTCCTCCTACAGAAAGAGGCATATAAACTTAATGCAAGTTACATCAACATCTACCACACAGATACAGTTGCCATAGTGGCACTTTGCGAACATGTGGAGTTTCTCTAGGTGACCACTGAATTTATGTTTTCAGTTTTACCTTCTATTAGAGTACTTCGTAAGTAAGTTAGATGAGCAGAATAACAACAATCCTAAAGATACGTGAACAGATCTTAAGTTTTCTACCCTGTTTTGAGGTAAGCAGGGTCAACTCAACATGACCATAACTGATTAACTTAAATAGGTACATGACTCGTGTAATCTGTTTTTCACTTTATTCCCTCTATTCTTCAGAGAAACATGTAGTTATTTTTAAATATCCTTGGCTCTTGTTAAAAACTAAAATCATCATATGTAGCTATAAACCTACAGCATCTGGAAAATACATGAGTTATTGCAGCTAAGACTCTTAAACTAGATCTGGCCTAATAAGACCTAATGTCACACCTGCGGTCTCACCCATTTCAAGTCTTCTTCCACATTAATGTCAACAAACAGATGCAACTTTTTCAGGACAGCTTTATGCCATCAGTACTTAAGATTTAATCTAATCATAAAGCTAAGACTCAAATATTTAGTTCTAAAACTTGATAGGCTAGTACAGAATCTGTTTTCAAAGATCAGTAAAATACTGTTTGAGTTTTATGCTCCCACTTCATGGCAACATTTGGACTTACAACTTCTGACAAAACATTCAACATCATAACTGCTATCTGTAAAAACAGATCTCACCTGGGGAATAATGTTAAGATTTCCACGGAGGTCATGGAGCCCAATAGTGGATATATCAATTCCATCAATAATTATTTTGCCTCCAGATCCTTCTAGAACTCTAAACAGGCAATTAGTGAGTGTTGATTTACCAGCTCCTGTTCTTCCAACAATTCCAACCTGGAACAGAAAACAGTCTGATAAAGACTATATAATGGCCTATACTATGCATTGTACATGAAAAATGATTTGTAATTTTAGTCTCTGCTTTCCACNTAAAATTTTTTTTTTCCTGACATGCAATATTATAGGTAGGTAAAACTAGATTAAAAAAACTTGGTACAGAGGACTGTTTAAAACTCACTTTTTGACCAACTGGCTCACAATCCCAGTTCTCCTTCAGAAGCTGTATAGCCTATACCTGGTACAGAGGGAAGCCCTTTCTTTGTCTAACACTCTTGAGCTCACACTAGGGTTTTGTGCTGTGTGCCTTGGTCCCAAAGCCGATTAGCACTAATCTGGCAAAATATTTCTCTAAAGAAATATTTAACACAATGAACAAAAGTTGAATTTCAAATATGAATCCTCCTTAAAACTGCCAAATTAAGCTGGAAAATCCAATTGGGAATGTGTCTATCCACTCTTCTGAGAGGTAAGCCTCTTTACAGGTATCACAAGATCTAAAGGTCACCTCTTCATACAGGCACCAAAGCAGCATGGAACCAGGACCTGTTCACTTTTCCTCTCATTTAACATTCCCAAGCTGCCTGTTTCTAACACTGCGGGGCTACCATTCTCATGGAGAGCTTCACTTGCCCATGATCTTGTACTGTCTTCACCTCTGCAGCCATTAGCCTTGTCTTAAAACATGCAATAGCTTGGCATAAGCAAAAAGCAGATTTTTTTTTTTCCTTTTTGTTCTTAAAAATGACTTGGCTGCATGAGCTTAGTGTGAGGTGCCAAAGACAGCTATTATAAATTTAACTGTGGGGTCAGTATAAATTGGTGGAGCTTTACTGCAAGACCAAAAGGTATAAACTGGCAGTGAACTATCAAAAACACTTCTATTAGTGCAGAAAAGGTCGGGAATATGACTACACTTAGAGTAACACTGGCGAGGCATTAGAGCCTGACAAGGTCAAGAAGACAAGTCTGTATGGTATGGGTATGGAATGGGTATGGAATGAGGACAGCAATCTGACTCAACTGGTCACTTCTGTGATTAAAATTCTACATCAATAGGGCTAACTAATGGAGTGCACAGGCATCTGCTCTCCTGCAATATCAAATGTAGGGTCTAACCAATTCTAATATAGCAAATTAGAGAGCTTATATTTATATGCATTAAGAATTTTTCAGTCTTTGCTTGCCTTGATTTTTATGTAGTGAAAGTTACAAAAAGGCATTTTTTGGTAACATCTTTCTCCTAGGCATTTATATCTAATTCACAGACACTCTTCCCCAGTCAGTGTTGCGGGGAAATAAAATATTATCCTAATTTCTTAGTGTGAGTAGAGGAAAATACTTTTCCACTTTCCATTTGTCTTTCTTTAACATCTCCTCCATTTAAAATTTTCCCTATTCAACCTAATCTTGCTGTACATAATATTAGAGTCCTCTCACATGGATTGTTTTCTTTTTTTTTTTTTTTTTTTGAAGTTGAAAGTTCAAGAAGGCACAGAAATTTTTATGTCTGATTTATTTCTTATTATATACAATACCTTCTCTTTACTCCGTGTTTGGAAAGAGACATTATTCAGGGCTAAACCAAGATCTTGTCTATACCGAGCCTTGTAGTTAATAAATTCTATGATGCCTCTATTGGGCCATCCCACGGGTGGCCTTTTTGACATAATCCAGGGTTCCTGGAATTAAAATCATTGATGTTTCAGTATATGACAGTAAAAATATTACAAGTTTACTAAAGAAACTAGGCAACTCTAAAAGTCCAACCAGACTTAGAATAATTCCAAACGCAATTAAAGGGAGGAAGAAGTCAATTATTTTAACAGACACTGGGTATCAACAGCATTCAAACTTTATTTTTTCCTCCTCCCTCAGAAACCAATATCATACATATTCATTTAAAAAGTTTAACAGGGTAGTTGCTAATAGCCTTATATCCATTCTGTCAATTCACAGCCCTAGAACTGAATGTCAGCAGTTGCCTCACCTGCCAGAAGTTTAAAATGTATAATCTGCAAGAAACTCTTTTTCTCCCCAAAACAGTAGAGAAGGAGAGAACAGAAAGATGCACACAGAAATAAAGAAATAGGAAAAAAAATCAGGAAGGATAAAAGAGAACAAAGAAATAGAAGAAGAAAATGTTTGACACAAACCAATGCTCTTGGTCACTGTACTTAATACAAACACTATTCTGAGAAAAGGACAATAACCAAGGACAATTGCAAGAAACGTCTCTTCAGCCAAGAGGTTAATAGTGAGGGGTCTGGCAGGCCTCTCTTCCCTGTCTTCCTGCCTTAAAATGTTCTTCTTCCTTGCACAAATCCAAGAGAGTTCATGTGAGCTGTGTCTAGCTAGCAAACACTTCTGTAGAGAGGCTAAGAAGGATGCCAAGAAATTTCTCAAAACAGAAATAAAATTGCAAGTACAATAAATATATTGAAGAAGCTACATATTATTGTCATGTAAAAACTTTGAGAAAATATATAATAGTAAATTATAACTTATTACCACTCTGTAATACTAAATTCAATACACATCAAACATTTTCTATGTATGCAAATTAAATATTTTATTTATCTTCTCAAAAAGAATGCTCACCTCTTTATCCATGTTTGCATATTCACAGACTCTTTCAATTGAAACTGCATTGGTCTCAATTTCACATGCTTTACGCACCCAAAAATTTAGACTCTGAATTATCTGAGGGAAAAAAAAAAGCATTGTAGAATATTAAAAAAAAAAAAAAAAAAAAAAAATACTAGAATACAAAATAGTGAATTTCAAAATATACCTTGAATTTAATCAATTCATAGGTTCAAATGCTTAATCACTTAATTTTTGTGTACATAATATTTAAGCCATGCTTTAAATACCTTTTTACCAGTAAGTCTTACTGTATTACAAGATACCTTCCAGATGTGGCTCTCATGATGCCAAAGTAAATGTTTCTAGTAGATTTTTATGTAAGCTTTCCCACACAGCATTAGATAAGTTAGCAAGAACAAGAAATAAAATATGAATGACATTTAAACAAAATCAAATTTCTTTCCTGTTCCCAATTTAATAAAACTCTTAAAAGTAAACACACAAGGTTTGATTAACCTTTGCTTTAATAAATACTCATTAAATAAAAATTAAATACTCAAATGGATAAATATTTAAGCTGCCTGAAATTAATGGTATTCAAAGAAAAAATCTGTTTTGCCCATGAGATTCAATTTCACTGATGTTTTTATTCATCTGTTCAACTATATTCTTCCCTTTTCATATGTAACAGGACAAGAAGACCAAAACTGTACCATTACTTACATTTAGAGCATATGATATGGATAAACCCACTGTAGAAGAATTCACTGCATTTCCAGCCAGCGCAACAAACATTGCAGCAAAGAACACCATTAAACTGCCTAAAAATTCAAGCCTGACAGATAGCCACCTGTAGTAAATCAAAGCAGGGAAAAAAAGTGAATTAGCTATAGATTTTTTTTTTCCCCACAGTAGAGTGAACAAATAGTGAATATAAAGGCTCCTTGACATTGGTCTCTCAACCTATTTCACAAAACGAGAATAACCTTTCCCATGTTACTGAGGGTTAGAAAAGGAGAATATGAGGGATTTAAAGTAAAGTAATTTGTGAACTACTATCAGAGCTAGGAAAAAAAATTCAGGTCTTTTGAATCCTGGCCAGTTGGTCCTGTAAATCAGAATGAAAAATCCCCTCTTCACTAACCTCTGGCTGTAACTGCATGAGATTCAACATACTACATGATAAAAGAGGAAGGGGAAATGCATTTATTTCCTCAGACTTGGGAGTTAATTCACAAGATATATCTATATTGTAGGCAGAGACATCAAGTTACTTCTACATGAACTACTGAAATAGAAATTTATGACAAATCTAATTTCTAAGAGGAACATCTAGTTGAAATGTAATACAGTTCTTGTCCAGGAACTAGCTGTAAATCTTTATCTTTTTCAGACACATTCTCATCCTATAGACAGCACATGGTCATTTTCCATAAATTTGCTAGTTTCTGGTACATAAAGAATTAAGATGAATTCTTAAATATAATCTATGTGTTCATTACAAAGAGCAATGGAGAAACTACTCTTGTCCTTTCTTCTGTTTTTCAGGGGCTTTATTCTGGGTGAAAGAAATGCTTAGCTACAGGAGTGTACAGAAAGGGGGCCGTCAGAGATGCAGAACTGCTGAAAAGTACCTGTTTGAGATGACATTATTGTAAAAGTAAACCAAGTTCTCATATACCACATCATTATTTTTTCTAACGAATCTTTCCTGGTGGCCAAATGCTCGAATTGTTGATCCTCCTAAGAGCGTCTCACTGAAGTGGGAGATGACAGGAGAATGTGATGCTCCAGCTAGTCGTCGAATCTGTCGTGAACTTGCTATGTAGTAGCGCTAATAAAATAACACAGAAAAGAGAGGCACGTTTTAAAATTCTGAAGTTTCTTTTATGTTGTTTTAAACATTTGCCATATTTTCTCCATTTTTGAAAATATCCAAGTTATTCTTATAAATTTTGAATACAAAAAAATTGGAAATACCTAAGTCGGAAATATCTACAAGGTACAAAAGTTATTTACAGACATCACAGAAAAAAAAAAAGTCTGTTTGGGAACAGTAACATTGCAATGCTGACATAACTGCAATATAGCAAGTTAGGTAAATTCAGTAATTCAGCAAAGCTGAAATAAAGGCATATTATTTCCAACTGTAAACAACATACCATACCACTGGAGGTATGTAATAATCAAATAAAATTTTGTGAGCTTTTAAATCAGAATGCTGATTTCCTTACATAAAAGCTAAGGAAAGCTTAGCTTTTTATTTCTTTATGTAATGATGTCTTTATTTAAATTCCTTAAGAAAAACTGAATCAACACACACTTGCATCTATAATCTTATTTTATTTCAGACTCCCTGAATCACAGATCTGGAGTGTCAAGAAACAGGTATGCAGCCATTAGTCTTTTTCAAACACTCTCTTTTTAGCTGACATTCCAAAAAATAGCACAAAATGGTTAGGCATTGTTTTATTTTAACATTTTTATACATGCTGTTTCAAAGTTACTTTTCATTTTATGTCCCACTTTTGTGAGATAACTTGATCAAAATTTTTGGTGGGATCTGTATTGATGCTCTATTGCCTAAAGAAAAAGGAAAATACAAAGAGAACAATATACATTGTTAAAAGTTCCAAAACGTTACAGAGAATTCTCAAAAAGTGTTCTAATTTCATTTTAAGAAGCCAGGACACCTTTCTGAAAAAAAAAAAAAAAAAAAAAAAAAAAAAAAAAAAAAGTTCAAGTGTGTTCTGTAGGTTTTTCAGATTTCTACTTGTACCCTTGATTATTTTGCATATTTCATGCACATACATCTATAAATTTTTATAAAAGCTTAATGAACTTACTTGGATAGTAAAATACAAGTATCCCAGAGGAATAACTACTACTACAAATAGCGGAGAGGCAGATGTGATAACTAGGATGGTTCCAATAACATCCAGCATACAATTTAACCAAGTTCGTAAGTAGTAATGAAAACGTGTGTCCACTACAAATAAGTCCTGTAACAATGCACAAAAAAATTACTGCTGTGAGTTAATTTCACTAAAGACTTCAAAGAAGTTTCATTTAAAAACTGAATCAAACTAAAATATCTTCAAACAATTACTTGAGAAAAAAATGACATCTTAATAATAGATCTTAATAGATGTTAATAGGTCCTTGTTACTGCCTAATACTAGAATAGATACAGTAACTTTAGAAGAAATAATATGCCAAAGAATTGACTCAGGTCTGGTGAAGACAAAAAGAAACCTGTGTTATTTAGTTTACAGAAAGCTTACTTGATTGAAAAGTAGACTGGGAGTTTAGTGCTTGTCTCTTCTTTGAGCTTCTGTTAATGATGCAGAAATATACTAAAATATTATTAATTCATTATTATACACCATAAAAGTTTCTCGAACCCAGCTGATAATACATTGCAACCAAAGAATAGACTCGACTCGGAAGTCAAGCCTAAATCAACTACTCTTCAGTGTATTACACAATAACCCTGGAATCTATTTCAGAGAATACTCATATCAACTATATAGATCAATATATAGTACTTGAAATGGTCCGTAATGCAGTATAACAATCTACTCATGAACATAATGGAAAGTATTCCAATTAAAGTCAAAACACTACAAAATAGAAAATGTCAGTCACTGTAAGTCTATATACACCTAAGAACTTAAATTTGTTATATTAACTATTTTTTTTGCAATTATATTTAATTATGATATACAATAAAACACCAATGAGGAGTATAAATTAAAAAAAAAGCTGGGGGGGAGGGGAGAAAAACACAGATCAGGTTTATTTAGCTCTGGTAAACTTGTCATACTGAAGAAATGTTTTTTGAGGAATGGAACCCTGATGACCACAGACTCTAAAGTAACTTCTACTAACAATAATGTTTTGATCATTTGTGTAAGAAAATGGTTTGAGACAGTTCTATAACTTTTTATACACTGAAGTAACTTTCTATTTTTCAACATTGCATTCGGCTACTTTGATGTTTTTAATTTTTCAACAACACTAAATGGAACTAAAACTGCAGTCACTTAAAAATCAAATATATGCAACAGTTTTCTCTGTACCTTTGTGAATCTATTGATGATCTGACCTACGGGATTCGTTTCAAAATGCTGAAGAGGAAGGTGCAAAACGCTGTCCAGCATCTGGTGATGCAGTGCTCGAGAAGCAGCAAGCGATCCCCTGATGAGCACATACGCACCACAGCAAACAAGGAGACCTCGTGAACAGATAAATAAAAAGACTGTATGATTCACTGGGGATGGGAAGGAGGAGGAGCTCATTTCTGCCCCTCTCTTCCACTGCAGTGACCAATCCAGTAGTTCTACTTCATACCTTCATACCTACAACCAACATTATTTCTTTGGCAACAAATATTCAGGTAAATAACTTTACAAATGAAGAGAAATTACTCATAGATACTCATTCTTACCTTGTAAGAACCCCAAAAGGCTATAAATACCAAGTTTATAATTTCGCAACTGCTTCCATTCTGTGAAATCATTAACTTTTGCTGTTTCTGAAGTCCAGGTGCTAAGCCACAGATTTTGCCCAATAGCTAGTGCATTCTGACCTAAATAAGCAGCTATGGTTAGCCACACCCATCGCCAGTCAAAGGCTTGTAGGTATTTCAAAACAACTGCCATTTTCATCTAAAATATATAAAAAAAGAATATGAAGTGTTACTCTTTAAAAATCATTACCATTGCTGATGGCAAGTATAGATTCCACAATGGGAATTGCATACATAACATACCTCATGAATAAGAATAAATCTGAATCTATATATGTAAACTATATGTAAAAAAAAAAAAAAAAGAAAAAAAAAAAAGAGAGAAAGCAGTTTGGTAGTAGTATTTGAAGCAAATACTATTCTATTCATTAATAGTTAGGAAATTTAGAACAGCTGCTCTGGGCTACCGGAGCCAAAGGAATTCGTGACAGCAGGAAAATTCTGATCTTTGGTGTAGTCCCAGACTAATGGGGAGAAACTCAGCTAAGCAGTCTGCAAGGTAAGAATTGATAGCAGCAGAATTCTTAGATTTCACTACAGGGTCTCTGAGAAAATACTAGTTGGCACAGACTCTTCTGTCTCTCTTCAGCTAATTCAGTTTAATTCTAATTTAGTTATAGCATCCTGTAAAGTTTTGGCCCTCTCCACATTCTGGTGTAGCTGTTCTTTTGCCTCTTCCTACCAACTAGCAGATCTTTTTATTGGAGACAACAGAACATTTCTTTTGAATATGAAACAATACTGCAGCAGTACTACCATGCAAAATTTCATCATGTCTCTGCTCCAGTGCACAGGTTTTAAAACTTCCTAAGGGTGAGGCAGACAGAATGGAGTTTTTTTCTTTCTAAAGGAGGCAAAAGATTTCTTAAGCTTGGTCTTTCTGAGATATTGAATCAGACTGAACATAGATTTAATATAAAAATTCAGCCTGTAGCATACTATCAAAATACATATTTTCATATTAAACACCTAAAACTTTGAAAAAAAAAATCTAAAGATTGATTTAAAAAACTGTAATTAGATATCTGAAAACGTTAACAAGAATCAGGCAAGTACAACTGCAAAATAACATTTTCTTCTTCTATGTAGAAAAAAAAATTGCCAAAGCCTTTTCTATTAGAGATACTTACGCCTCCTGTGGCGACATTTTCTGTACTCTTTGAGTCTGTTCTCCATTGACCAAATGAAGGACTGCAAACAAGAATGCCAAATACGCTCTTGTGAATCATTATATAAAGAATATATCCATTCATTCCTAAGTAGGATTGCATTCTATAAAATCTTGTGATGTTTTCTAAGTCAGCTGCTTGATTTATGCTTTTGTAATAATTCTATTGTCAAAAGGCAATACTAAGTATGACTTTTTCATCACTCATACATAGTCAGGGCTCAGAAATTGGGTTTAGAATGTGACACACACAATTCTACTATTTCTAGATCAAAGCAGTTAAGTACAGGTGTCTTGCATTGCCTAAGCTTCTTAGTTTAAGTCTCTACTACTTTAGGGACCCCCACTGCAGATACACTGTTAGATATTTACAGATTGATCTACATAGTTTTCCAATTATTTGACAGATTGGAGGTTGTCTTAAATGATAAATCAGTGACACAGAGAAAAACAGAGAGCATAAAGTTAACACAGCAGCATGAAGTTAAGCTGCTGCATGTAGCACTCAACATCAGTGACTTCAGCTGATTTTCTGAAGTAAAACTCCCTTTCATTCCCACATAATGTGTGAAGAAGCCCATGAACTGGAACCTTTGAACTCAGGGCAGGGTTCAAGGGCATTAACTGGACTCCTTTGGTATAAAATTAAGCCAGAAACTGAGCCCCAGATGCACATGCTGCATCTAATTGCTAACATGCATTCAGATTTAAACCATATTTACAGAATGGAGGATAACTGTGCAGTCTTTGGTATGGACGCTTAGGGTTGCTCTAACATTACCTCAGTTAGGTAATGGCCAAATTTAATACTTACTCCTTATGTTTCGAAAGTTCTCTTTGTGGCAGATTCTTTCCTAGTTGACACTCTTCTTTTGTGGAACTCACTATAGCAGCAAAAAAATAGAATAATATTTTCAGTTATTATACCACATGTAGATAGGTACAGATAGGTACAGGAAGCTAGAAATATAAAAGGGCCAACATGATGAATGGGGATACTTTAATAAATTAATTCTATTAGGTCTGTCCCCTAGTCTTGGGACAGGTACTACACAAGATGGAGAAGGTCCGAACTCTAGAACTTTGACAGCAAGTAAATCTCTTTCACAGTGTGGAAGAAGATAATAAGCATAACTTTTAAATTACTTTGAAACAACATAGGTATGAACATACAAAAGGAGTCAGAATTAACATTTCCTAACATCGCAAAAGTCTTTTCAAAGGAATTCCGCATTTATCTTCACTGAAATAGAAATAACTGTGCTACCAAAGCAGCCCAGAGTCTCTCTGGAACTCTGTTCTTGCTTAGTAAAAGTATTATAATACCCTATAAATATTAACATTACTACATATCTCAAAAGATTCTTGCATCATACCTGGAAAACTTAGCACACCACTTTGATGTTCCTTTTGTGTTATAAACAAAAAGGAAGCAACATTTTTTCTTCCAGGAATAGGATAGATTAAAGATTTGTTCACTTAAATGACATTGAAGACAAATATGTTTTCTACATACATTCAGCATGCTCAGCATACTGTTGCCTACTTTTATATCAGAACACATCCCATGCGTTTTCTCCTCACTTCCCTGGTCCCCCATTCCTCTCTTTACTCCCTTCAGACATAACACATGCTTTCCTTCAGGGCAAAATCCTATCTTCACTCCTTCAGAAAAACTGCTCGGCGTTATCTAGAAATTATTCTATTCATTTCAAGGAAGAGGAGAAGGAAAATTTTGGGAAGTTTGAATGAAAAGGAAAACTACAATGAAAACATAGTAAATAAATTCTCTCACCTTTCCCTAGGTTTGTCTCTTCACTTCTATTCTCTGTAGTGAAAGCTTGAGTAAGCCCAGCAAAGTTACCTCTCTTTGAAATCAATTCTTGGTAAGTCCCCATTTGACTTATCCTGCCTTCTTCCATTACTATTATAAGATCAGCTTGAGGCAAGAGGGTTAAGTTGTGTGTCACCAATATACGAGTCTGAAACACAGAATATTGTCCATTTTTCATTATAAAAACAAAGCATGTATTAGAAGTTGACATTTTATTAGGATAGCTTGAATGACAGATTGTTTTAGGATTTTGCCTACTTGTCCATTACAATTATTATTATTTTTACTACATTTCTCCTTTAATTGCCAATCCTAATTTCAAATCATTTACTCTTAGAACTCCTTGATATTGCTTCTACTTATTTCCTCCTTAATGAGCATCTTTTGTCCAGAAACAGTTTAAATTAAGAGCTATAGTATCTATCTCTTCCCATTGCAGTCTAATGCATCACATCTAGTTTGATAGTTTCATCTTTAATTCTGCTTGGTAGTCTACCATTACTGCTATTATTTCTGCCATGAAGCAGATATCACCTACAGAGCAAATACATTAAGAAAAAAGAGAAAGATGAGAGGGGAAGTATTTACCTAAGAAATAATGCATGCGTTTTCCAGGCATAAGCCAGCAGTAGTATCCTGCATTAATTCATAATACTGAAGAGATTTTTTTTTTTTCCAGGCATGTTACCTTCCTGATTCTACTTTCCCTCAAGAACTTCTCTGTTCAATAAGAAACCTCTCTTTGTAGAATCTATTTACTGCACTGAGGCATTGAGAGTGACCACAGATCACAGTAGTCCTTAACATCTGCCAGTAAACAAGCAAAACCCAAATATTGTATGACTCTTCAGTTTTTCAGGTCACCCCAGCACTCAATATATTTTTTTTGGTCTCTGCTATGTCTCCCTCATGGGACTCAAAGTTGGCACAACAAGCAATGCCTCTTATTCAGTCTCTTTACTCAGAATATTGGCATCTATATAATGTTACTGTACAATAAGAGTAAAGCCTTTGCAGAAAGACCAAGACTTCCATTGTAGCTGTTGTATCATACAAAGGAGTTCACCCCAAATTTGAAGACTTTCTACTTTACCTTGCTTTTCAGGAGACCTGATGGCCCAATTAACTTTTCAAAAAGATGCTTCCCCACATGTACATCTACAGCAGATAGGGGATCATCCAGAAGATACAAGTCAGCATTGCTGTATACAGCTCTGGCCAGACTCACTCTCTGCTTCTGCCCTCCACTTATATTGACACCCTAAAAAAAAAGTCACATTTAAATACAAAAGACAACCAGTGTATCACTCAATCTCTTCACCAGTTTGTTCAGGAAACCAAAGTAAATTTTAGAATAGATATGAAAAAAAGAAAAGGAAAAAGTTGGATTTTCAAGTAATAACAGTAAAGTTTGCCCTTTGATTTACTTCTGTTTTTTTAAAAAAGAGCCATGTGAAAATAATAGAAGTACAGAACTTGAATGCTTGAACTCATTAAGTTTAAAGACAGCTAAGCAGCTGGTTGAGCCCTGATTAGTCACCAGTGTCAGTTATCGTATGGATCAAAAATAAAAAATATAAAAGCACATAGGTTAGCTTATTGTATCATTTATGATGCTTCAAATTCTTACCCTTTCTCCAATCTCTGTTTGATCTCCACTTGGTAACTGTTCCAAATCTGAGAGTAAAGCACAAGACTCTAAAACCTTCTCATAGTATAGTCTGTCCAGATTTGAGCCAAAGAGAATATTTTCCTGCAAAGTGGCATTTTGAATCCAAGCCTGCTGAGAAACATAAGCCACTGAGCCCTAAAAAAAAGTGGAAACGAATTCTTACTTGTCATTCTACACATGAAAAAGATACAATTTTAAAATGTTTGCTATTCCAGCTTTATCTTAAGTAACTAGTCATCTTTCCTTTCTTACATTAAGGTATATACTCTTTGAAAGGGTATTAATTTTATTACAAATCAATAATGTGGATACACATGTTGGGCATCACTCTTCCTTATTAGGTTCCATGTAGTTCATCTTTCTCCCATTAATTCCTTTTCTCAGCTTTAGAACGCTTCGATGTCATCCCCTCTTCTCCAACTCTATTAGCAACAGAACAGTGTACTAGATTTCCATGAAAATGAAGATTTGTGTTCTAAACATATTTTCAAAGCTGTCACTTTTTCATATTGCAACTGCATTCATTTATATTATTGTTATAAACTGATATTTATTCCCTTGAGTACTGTAATTTGATTATTTTCACTGCAGTGTGTAAATAGAGGTTAGTGGGGTTTTTTTGTTTGTTTGTTTGCTTGTTTTAATCTATAACCTATAAAAGCTTCCTTACATTTGTTTTTGTGATGGGTACTTTCATTGTTCCATGTAACAACAGGAAGAGTTAAGCTACAGCATTTCTGGTCACCGAGAGAGCCAGTATCTTAATTTTAACTTCCTAAAGCTCAGCCTTTCCCCTCTATTTATATATCTTGCATTTTCTTTACTTGTAAGCCATTGCAAGTGACAATCATGTTTTACAGTTTACTGCTGTTCCACGTGGGCCAAGTTTGTACAGTTGTTCAAAAACAGCAAACATTAAGTATTTAGGCTCAATACATGACTTAGGATTTTTGCACTGAATTATAGTAGGTTCTAACAAAATGAGAATAACTATGCAATCACTTAGCACCACTACCAAATGCTGCTATTTGTTTTCTTTGAAAAATCAAGATTAAGAAGCTAAACACTGAAGCTTAGATTGCTGGAATGTTTCTTTCTACTATCAAAAATAGTTGAGCAGCATAAATTCACTTCCAAAACCAGATTGCACTTAATTTTGTTATGAGGGAAAAACAAAACAAAACAAAACAACCTTACTCGTCTCTGAATTGTTCCTTCCAGTTTCTCCATTTCTCCAAGAATAGCAGAGAGAAAAGATGACTTTCCAGACCCAACCTGTCCCACAACAGCAACTAAAGAGCCTTCAGGAATGTTGACACTCAGGCTGGAAACATTGAGGAAGACAAATTAGTTCCTCTCTCTGTAGATACTGCATAAGGTATGGGCTGTGATTAATTTAAAAAAGAAAATTCTATTTCACCCTCACAACAATCAGAAAATAGTACTTTTAAGACACTTGTAACGGTCTTAAGAATACTTTTGTTCCAAAGTCATGAATTTATGTTTTCATTTGGTCAAAACAGAATCAAATGGAAGACAGTTTAACCAATAAGTAATAGTATTCTCCTCAGACGTGATTTATTTCCATCTTCCTCTGTTAACTGACTGCTAGATGTCTTGTAATATGTACAACTGTTAACAGCATCTACTGCAGCCATTAAGGGAAAAATAAAAGGAAAGGAAAAAAAATGAGGAAAAAATAGCTGTTGAGTAAATAAGGCTAAGTTCCTGCTCCATAGACTTCTGCCAAAATTAGCTGTATTTTCAATATGAACCTATTCAGGGAACAGCGTCTACTCATAAACGTTAGCACAGAGGTAGAGCCACTTGCTTTATCTGTGCTCCACGCGCACTGGATTGATGCGTATTCTGATTTGAAGTCTCTGTGTTAAGATAGACACAGTTCCTTCTGACTGGAGTTTGGAGCACAAATGAGGTGAAGAAAGAAGACTATAGAGAGAGACTATACCACACTTTAATGAGGTCTGTATGCGGAGCTGAAGGCCGTTCATACTTGGATACTATACTACAGGCTATGGTGGCCGAGACTCCGGAATCCAGTGCGACATTATGGGGAGTGATGCCCTCTACCCTGAAGGAACAGGGCAGACCATGTGGTGAGGAGTTTAGGTTGGGTGGGCTGTAACCTCTTCAACTGTCTTGGTGTTACTTAATGAAAATCAGCAAAATAGGTTCTTCCTGCTGCTCTGAAGCTTGGTTCCTCCCTTTCATTCCCTTACTAACCATCCAAAGTGTTCAGCATTTAGTAGTATAAGCATGGCTCAATTCACACCTAAGGAAACACCTTTTTAAGAAGTGACAAAAAAAACACAACAAAAGTCATTTTTCAAGCATGAGATACCATTATGAGAAAAGCATTTTGTTTGTTTGTTTCTTCTTTCTAAAGGACACCACAATCTAAATAGATGATTAACGTTAAGGCTACATAAATTCCATCAGTTTACTTGTAGGCAATTAAAACGTTTTCAGTGGGCTCAGTTAGTTCAGCAACAAAAAGTTCATCTTGCCTAATAGAAAGTACCATAGAAAGCAATCCAGGAAAACAAACAAACAAACAGAAACACAGTTGTTAAATCTTCCTTGTGCAAATTGGGGAGGTAGGGGAAAGAAGGAATGAAGTTTTTTTTTTTTTTTTTTTTTCTTTCTGATTACTCTTGGAGCAGAGAGATAGATTTGACTTTCCAGAGCATGCTGATCATATGGACTACTCTGGAAACAGTACCATATGTTCTTATTGATATATACCATTACGAACTACTCCAAACAGCATCTCCATAGGCTTCAAATTCTGTAAAGAAGGTCATAAAAATAACTAAGAAATATCTTACTTTTTTAAGACCAGTGGACCACTTTTATCCCAGAGGAAAGAAGCACCAATAAATCCAACAGCATGATCTGTTGCCATAAAGATAAAAGAGCAGTGACTTGCAAATGCCTTCCCTCAGTTGAGTTTCTTAATCATCATCTATGCAAATTAATAAGCAATGAAAAATAAACAACTACGGCTTACTTCCACTGTAGTTTGTGTTGACATCTTCGGGATTAAGGTCCTTGGCATACAGAAAATCCTCTAAACGCCTCAGAGAAACTTTGGTCTGCAAGATGAACAAATCTACACAGCCTTTGCAACATATTTATACTATTTGAAATTTTAAATAATATTTAAAAAAACAATATGAAAAAACATTGTCTTATTAAATAACAAAGGTGTTCAGGTTATATATAAATTTTTTTTATTAAGTACTAGGTAACTTAAATGAATTTTTTTTTCTCCTGAGGATCTTCTGTTTGGCAGCTATAAAATAACAGAGAATTCTTGACATATCTAACATTAAAATAAATAGCACATCATTGAATAGCTGATTCTTCTTAATGACATAATGAGATTGTTTTCAAAAAAAGGTAAAATAAATCACTTTTTTTTAAAAGAAACTGTGCATGCTATTTCTTAATAAATGAAGTTGAAAGATTTCACTCTGAATTTATGATGACATGTCCATTCCTGTGATATGAAATTCAATGAACTTCTGCTTGCACTAAGTTTTAAGCTATTAGAACTAAATCTTAAGGAAAGTTTTTGACCTGGCAGCATGTAGACCATAAATGAAATCAGATCAGGCTCCCAGTCAAGGTCAGGCATGATAATGAAGTGCCATTATCATTCTGCTTAAAAGGTCCTGGGACATAAACAGCCTTCATGTTTCATGTTGCATAAAGAGACTGCACAATATCATCTCAGTAAAGTATAACTTAAAATAATTGACTTAATCATTCCTAGAAATAGATGAAACGTTACAGAGAAGATCAAGATCAGGGCAAATTTGAGCCTTTTTTTCAGCATTCATAATTCGTAACTTGTTTACCTGAGCTACAGCAGAGATGACAGATGGTAAATCAAACAATGGCAGTCGCAGGATGTTAAATAAAGAAATAGATGTAAAAACTTTGGTTGCTGTTAAAATATTCTCTTCATCCACATAAAAGAAGACTCCAAATGTAACCAGTGAAACCTTTTTAGTTCAAAAAAATAGATGAGATTTATCTGCAAGCAAAGTCACATTATAACTAAAATTCATACCTAGTTATTATTTTTCTTTGCCCTTCAGAGTTACGAAATCCTACTTCTGTTCACCTATGAACAGGAACCCTTTTACATCTGCTGCACATGAAGTTTACTGCATGGTTCCATTAGAGTGCAATAACACTTTAATTTTAGTAAGCAAAAATAGATGGCCAGTTTTTGACCCAGCTGGATATATATGAAACCACATAAATAGCTTTTCTATCTCAGGAACAGATTTTTTTTTTTTTATTTCAAAAACATTGAAACAGGATGTTTCAGCTAATTCATTATTTTTTTTTTCTCTCTCTCTCTTTATCTTGCTAAACATTGCAGTGACAATGGCCATAAAGTAATTTACTACAGATTTTTAAATTTGTGACTCCCTGGATATTTCTTCCAAAATGTCTGCAAATCACTATCTTCAACCTGCTTAGCAAAATAGATTAAGATAGTACTTCCTTTCTTTTCCCAGCGTTCCAAAGTTGCCTGAGGTACTTATGGTCAAATTCTTCTTGATGTGAAATAAACATATAATACACCAACAGAGCCCTTTGTATTTCACTTGAAAGCTCTGCAGTCAAGTTCAATAATCCAGATTTTTCATAAAAGGCAGCACTGCCTTAAAGGCTCTGCTTCGTTTACGCTGACTTGGAGCGCACCACTGGCCAGCCCTGTGGACGCACGCAGTGGCTGAACTCCCTAGGCTTCTTTTCTGTGCTCCTCAGAGGGAGCTGGGCTCCCGCACAACCCTTACTCAAGCCTGCAGAACCACCCAGAGGAGACTGAAGTTAATTTCTGTCCTGTGGCATCTCTGCTGAGTTTAGGACCTGATTGTCTCACTGCACTCAGTTTGATCTTTGTGAGTTGCCCTCATTCACTGTTTTAAAGAGAAGTATGATCCTCCCTCTCACTCTTCCTAATGACTATTGTTCTCCACCTCCGATATGCTTCAAGTTAAGCACAAACAAGGGGCCAGTTTGTGTGACTGAAGTTAATGGTGGTCATTTATCCCAGAGCACTGTTCCAATTTGATCCACCTACTTTCTGATGGAATTTATAGAGTAATTTAAAGGGAAGTTCCAAATGCCTCTCTTATACAATTTCACTGAAACAGATTTGGATGAATTTGGCTCATACTTTTTCTTATTCCATTTCTTATATTTAGAGTTTTAGTGCACAGAAAGGCAATGCCAAAAACGCAAACGGAAAGGACATCCTCTTAAAATTTCAAAAAGAAGGAGTATAAAGAAGGCATTTGATTGTCCATGCAATAGGAAAAGTCAGATTAAAATACTGAAACAAGATTCAGAAGACCTGGACTTAATCCATAACTTTCTAGCAGAGCTCTCTAATCAGTTGAATCCATCGATAATCACTCTCTATCTTTCCTCTTCAACCATATAAGTACTATTGGAATCTATGAATTCAGACATATTGTGTCAATACACTTAACATATTTGAGATATTGTGAGGTAATGTTTGTAAAGCATTCACTTCTAAAGCAATAGGTAACCTATCAGTCCTGCATGAATGAATGCATTTATAAAACAAACCATAAAAGGAATACACGTCAATGTTAGCATGGAGTAAGTCGTCAGATACCCAGATGACTTCAAAACATCTACTTCGTGTTCTCTAATGCTCATGACCTTTCTTTGATATGAAGGTTCCCATGCATAAAGTTTGAGAATCTGGAGAAATCAAACAAAAAAGATACTTAAATAAAATAAAGAAGCACTGATCATGCATCAGAAAATAAATTTAAGCACCAAATTTCATTGACAAATATTCTGCAATCCCAAACTGAGAAAAAATCTGAATGTTTTATAAATCAAATCAAAACTTAAGATAACTCGAAACTGGATTGCTCTTATGGAAAGTATGGTGTCGTCCACTTCTATGCATTTCAACATGACCTTACATACCATTAATGATGAAGGGGTTTATTTCAAAATAGAAGTAAAAGTAACAAGGAAAACTAGCCAATTTTAATCTATTTCCCCTCTGCATGAACATTCCACTGTGATGGTTTTCAGCCATCTATTAACACATTTTATATTCCCGTTAAAAAAAAAAGATGGTAGCAAAACTAGCACATTAGGTTTAATAAGCTTTTTAAATGAAATTAAACCTTTTTTTTTAAAAAAAAAAAACTAACTCTATATAACATTATATAAATATATGTAAATATATTAAAACATTTTCTTTTCCCCTCAATTTCTGCAAAAGAATATTCATAAAACCTTAGTTTGACAAATAATATACATTCTACCTTCACAAGCTAAGAGTGAAACAAACAAACAAAAAATCATTAATTGTGTCATTACCTTTATTCCATGTAACATTTCATTTAGTAGCTTGACTCGTTGATCTGAATACCTCATTTGGCTTTTCTGGTAAAAGACAGTAATGCAATAAATATCTTTTATGATATTTGGTCTTTTATGTTATCTGGTCTGCTTCGCTTATTTACATGTCTCACCTTCAGACTTTTTACTTTAGCTGCAATGAGCACGTTTATAGGTATGACCAGAAGCAGCACTGCAACACCTGCCAGGACGGAGGGGCCAAGTTCTTGCCAGAGCAAGATGACAGCCATGAGGATCTGAAAAGGTGCTGACCACAGGAGGTTGAGGTTCACAGCCAGCTCCATGAGCTGCTGAGTGTCCGCTGACATCAGGTTAACGATTTCCCCAGTTGTATAGCTGCGACGTGAGGAATTCGCTAATGTTAAGGCCTGCGACCAGAAATGACACGGCAGAAGTCACAGAAAGCAGCAGCTTTGGTGGGTTTCAGGAACTGCTGTCTTTAGGTGCTCAAGAGGAACTAAAAAAAGGACAACAAATAATAAAG
Organism: Nothocercus julius; assembly: GCA_013398735.1. Lineage (NCBI taxonomy): Eukaryota > Metazoa > Chordata > Aves > Tinamiformes > Tinamidae > Nothocercus > Nothocercus julius. The sequence goes on along the minus strand of VZSV01000027.1, from coordinate 6,478,979 downwards.
CTGAACTCACTGAACCAGACTTGCAACTCTTGATACATAGGCCCCCATGGTACAAGCAGAGCCTAGAAAGCCTCAGCTCTGGGCTAGCCTGGAAGCTCCCAGTGCACGAGGGGAACAGCAGCCTTCCCAGCAAGGGCTCAAAGAGCAGCACAGCGCAGCAGGCAGGCACCGCAAGGCCCAGCATATGGGGCAGACACGCACACACACACACACACGCACACACACACACGCACACACACACACACGCACACACACACACACAGAGTTCATCTCTTTCTCTCCTCTCCCAGTCGGTGCCTGGCATTTTTCCACTGTGCCAACTGCGACTCCGGCAGCTACCAGGGCAGTGCTGCAGAATCACACTTCTTCATCCCACGTGGCAAACACAGCCTGATCTGCTGGTCACTGACTGACTGTTCAGAGTGAGGAACAAACTGTAGTCACCCCAGTAGGAGCCTTGTACAACTGCCCTGCTCCCTCCCTCCCCAACACACTTTGAAATGGGACATAGAAGAAGGAATTGCTCTTCCTCATGCATCGGAACTGAAAAGTGAAATCTCATGTACTGCTTCAGAAAACACACAAGAGAGCTATACCATACTTGCCTCATTCCTAGCAAAGTACCCTAAAGGTTCAGCACAAAGGAACTAGCTTCATTTCATATAGTATATATTAACATCATAGTAAATGTCTAAATGTGTTGCAGCTGACACAACTGCTTTTATTACTGCGCTATTAGCGCCTGCATCCCATGCAGTAAATATACAGTTCATCTTAAAAATAAATAAATAGAGAAAAAAAAATCTAACTTACTGAATATACAAATCAACTGAAAATTAGTTTCACTAAAATAGGGGAGAAATTTTTCATTCTCCACATGGGAAAATTTGGCCAATTTTACCTTCTTCTATTCATTACCATTATACAGAAAAACAGTGATCACCTGTACACTTCTTTTAATCCAGACATCAAGCCTATAAAGTTTTCCAAGTTCATTCAGTAAATTTGGGGAAATTAGGCCTAGTCACAATAGGAAGATTCCAGTTTCTTCATGTATTCCTAGTATTCTCTCTGTACAGATGTCTGACCAAAGTATCCGATTGCAGGATTAGAATAGAAAGACTGCTGAAATTCCAAATTATTCCAAATCATCCAAACAAGGTCAATCTGTTAGCCAGCCATCAGCAGTCTAGAACATCTTGGGTTTTTGAACATGCTGATAAATCTAGTGTTTTTCAAAGCTGAGAGTTTATTTTGTTGGTTGATTTGAAGAGGAAGTAGGAGAATACATAATCACCTTCTTGTATATCAGGCCAACAACTGCAGTCTTGATTTTGATTGCAGTAAGCATGTTGTGACGCTGGTATAACTGATGGATGACAGTTTGAGAGAGAACCACAAAAAAAAGGGCAATAGCATAGCCATAACCCCTCCTGCGTGAACCAGGATGACTTTCACTCAGTGCTATCAGTGCTCTGAAAATGAAACAACATAAATGTTAAAATCTATATATGAAATCAATATCTGACAACAGAAAGTTTAATAAGCTAATATATTGACAACTTAATCCATTTTGTTCCTAGAAACACTGGAAAGGCCATGAAGAAATGCTATGTTAAAAAAATGGCAGCGTTTATCTGCATTTTCCACATTATCGAAACAATTCTCAAATACTCTCCTAGAGATGAATTTACTACTGATGACTTCACTGACAATGCAGTACGAATACAGAATAGCTATATATGTTTTAGCAAGATATTTTTAGTTAGAAATGCCACATATACCTACTATAGTGGGGGAAAAAAAGGTAAGAGGGCAAGAAAGAATCTGGAAGAAAATTCTTATTTTTGTGCTAATAATAAATTTTCTTAAATAGGTAAAAATGGTGTTCCTAAAGGGAGGGTCTTCCTAACTGTTATTGCTAACAGTTTTATAACCAAGCACACTATAAGATTACTCTGATACCTGATACAGTATGGTGGTTAACAGTAATTATGTTCATTAGCTATTGTAAACACATTTGTATTTGACAAATGCTTAACACCTCCTTGGCAACAATGATTTATAAAAATAGATCTCATTCCATGTATGGTACCAACAATATAACAACAGAGTCATTGCAACTTTCCTTTAACTGATGAAGCTGCAGATATTATTGTATATTTAAGGGCTTTATTGAAAAACAGAGATGAAAAGAACTCACAAGAAAGCAGGGGAGTTAAATATCTTTTCATTGCATTTGTTTTTATATTTTGTTTCTTATTTAAGTACATTAAATACTTAAGTATAATATTATGAACTGGAACTCCTACTGATTTTGCCTCAGCTCTTTGGCTAAGAAATTTCTGATCCTTTGAGCTTTCCTTCAATAAAGAAGATGAATAACATAGAGATGACCATTGTAAAACCATCTCGGCAAAATTCTTAAGCTTGGCTTTGGTATTGGCAATCTTTTAACTTTATTTTTCTGTTACTCTTTGAACATAAAGTAAAGCACATTAAAAACTTACTTCATTATCTGTGGACCCATGAAAGCCAGAATATCAGCTGTAACTTTCAGAAAGGCAACTTTAATCAACAAAAATTTAAATGTTTGCCACAGTGGGGAAACCAAAGATGGTTTAAAGGAACTTGTTTTCTTAAACAGCATTCTCTTGATGCAAGATGCCTGTGAAATTACAAAAATATGTACAGAAATAAGAGAATAATTATGGTCTCTCTCCCCATACACAAAAATAAAAATTGATTAGTGTCCATCTATAACAAACGTTGCCCTTGCAATCCAAAAAACTTAATTTTCAACACTGGAAATGGAATAAAAGCTTTTACGTAAGAAATAAAGCGTAGTTTTATTTAGCAGGCTAGCAGTCTAAGGAAATGGTAAATACAGTTTGGGATAGCCCAGTTCTTGGGCTATCCCAACCACCCACTATTATTGTTAGAAATTACTTTAACCCTTAAATGATTTTCTGAGGTCAAGAACTTGAATGGGCACAACACAGGAAATCTTCAAGGTAGACTGAGATGCATTATTTATAGTGGGCTTACAATAATGTTTATATTAAGGATGAATATACTTTCTATTTTTTTCAGAATATTTTCAGTTGTTGAAAAATATATTCTTTTTCAGCTTGAATTTAGCTTATAAACAATTGCAAATATTCTTGCCAGGGCTCAAAAATGAGTAATGCAGCTGTTATTTTCTAGAGATTAGTTTGGTTGTAACAACAGTACCTGAACTAAAAGTTACCCTAAAAGAAAAATGCTTCTGAATGCTTTTGGTAGAAAGTGTGCTGATGAGTATATGGTCTGCAGAAGATAGGACAAATCTATAAATACAAAGAAGAAATACTACAGAAATGCTAGAAAGCCAAACTCTACACAAGTCCTCTCTGCTTAAGCTACACTCTTTTACAGGTTAGGTAAGCCCTCTTTGCCATGACCTTCCTAGCCTTATGGAGCTCATAGTGCACTTTAACAACAACAAATAAATAACTGTAACTGAAACTTCAAGAATTTGTATAGAAATCAGACAGGAAAACTCAAGGAAAAAAAATTCTTATTACAGTTTTTCGTTGAATCTTGTTCTCCTAATAAAGTCTTAAACTTCCTAACTATTCTAATATGCTTTGTGTTAATATGCAGCCTGTGGTCCCAGATGCTCCCAAAACATTGTTTAATTTAATTAATTAAGAAATAATTTAATTTAAACAATTCAAAAAAAAAAAAAATATATAGCCACAACAGAATGATTACAATACTGCTTGGCTTTTATAATTCATAAAATGTGGACTGTTGAATAAACAACTGAGTTCTGAGAAATCTCCTCCAGAATCTAGATTCCTTAAACTTAGGAAAGAATTGTGCCTATTGTCAGAATTATCACTACCTTTAATCCAGTGGCTGATTTTTGCATTTCCTTCCTCCATTGCTTTTCAAACTTAGGACACACACTGTATGGTGAATCACTTTCATTCAATTCAAACAGGTCATCCCTCTCCAACGGCTTCTTATAGCCTATAGATATTAGCCTAAAAGAAAGCAATTAATTCAGACAGCATAAAATACAGCACACAAAAGCAGAAATTCTAACTCAAAAAGTTAACGATATCATGTATAGCATACAAATGAACTCTATATTCAACATTATCTATGTAATTCCATAAAAGGCTGCAGCCTAAATAGGGGTACCTAGTTAGAGTCAGCATAAACATAGGGAAATTCACTTGAAGTAAGACCCTGAACAGCAATTTCTGAGGAAACCTTGCATCTGGGATTCTGTCCACATTTCTTTGTAGGAAAATATTGTATTTCTTTAGATTTCTGTTCAACTCAATTCCAAAAACCCATTGTTGCCTCAAAGCCCTACGTATTAGAGTCCCAAATTGCCTCAAGCCTAAGGAAACATGATATACGTTATCATATAATAATTGAGACATTTTCATTTAGAGTGCAAGCAGTTAAGGAAAGTATATATTTAACAATGCATTATCTTTATTTGCTTGCCACTGAAAAGAGCGTACATAAGTATTCTAATATTCAAATATCAGTTACATCAAGCTGCCACTGAGCAGGACAGAAATCATGTTATTTTCTTCTCTTTTGTTAAACTTTGTGGAAATAATTAAAAACTATAAAGGATAAGCTTGATTTGACATTTTGGGTGAACATTGTAAAACAAAGAAAATAAACAAATAAATGCAATATAAAAGTGCTGCACTCACTATACTGCCAAATCTCTGCAGAAAAAATGAAAAATTGTATTTATGCTCTAGCAATGTATGCAACTAGTGAAACCATATCTTCCTTGAAACTGATAGAGAACTTGAACACCAGCAGGGTTTCAGCAGAAACTCTGAATGCTTGAAATAATCCTATTGTTTTGTCTCAATTTACTAATAGTAAATACAATAGATTAATACAATACTAATAGCAAATACAATAGTATTTATTTTTTCACTAAAATTGATAATATTGAGTACTTGAATAACTACTACAAGAAGTAAGAAGTAGTTCTAATACTCTTAAACACTGTTTTTTTTCCCCTCGTTCTTAGATTTTTGAATTGTTCAGTATATATTGCTGATTGAAAAGCAGCAAGAATGAGTAATGGTTAGGAGACAAAAAAAATATTAAGTTGTTTGAAATGCCATTGGGCATAATGAGTGAAGGAAGTTGTGTAACTTGATGTAGTTGAGCTTTCAGTTCCTATTTTTGGGTGGAAAAAAAATCCCCAAAAGCAGAGGGACTTTAGTGGTGTTTGCAAACAGGTGATCTACAGTAACAAGAACATATGATCTGTTATAAAGAGAGGAGATCAAGCATGAAATCAGCTACTTGGAAAGCACCTTAGATATCCTAATGAATATTTGTTCCTGCAGATCTAGAAAATTGCTATATCACACCTATAGCTTTATATATCTTACTTACAAACATAGATAATAAATAAAAAAGATAGCCTGATTTGGCTACAGGAAGTAAACAGCAATTGCAGACTCAAACTCTAGATTAAGTCTGAAGGAAGGTATGGAATGTAGGTGTCTGCTCTGTAATTCAGTGAACATCAATGAATGTCAACAAACAGTTTATTAAATTCTCACCTGCTAAACCAGGAATACGTTAGTTTACTAAAGACAAAAACTTGTTCTTCAGGGCTGCATTTCTGTTAAAAACAAATGAAAAAATATCAATGCTACTAGAAAGACTTACAAAAAGTCTTTTTACAAGAAATATAGTTCTTGGGAGCTATTTAATTCTGAGCTACAATAATGAGAGTTATTGGTGGAAATAAAAGTGGAAAAAAAAGGTATTATGTTATATATATTTATCTTAGTTACAATTTTACTCAGCATTTTAAACTGCAGAATTACCATAATATTTTTCACAGCAGTATTTAACACCCTTTTCTTCAGACTGGCCCCACCAGACTGTCTCCTCGTCCTGCCCTGTTCTGTCCTTTCTTCTTCCTTCCTTTCTGGTATCCAGTCCAACCCAATGCCTATGCTGCACGTGCAACTCTTCTCATTACCTGCTCCATCAATATGCTCTTTCTCTCTAACACAAGGCATGAAGCACAAGAGAAACCTTCAGCAGGTACCAGACTTAATAAAAGAACGTATCTCTCTGTAAGGCAATATAAACCACCACCTTAGCTTGACTTTACGCTGTATGCACATACTTTAGTGTACGATAACACGAACAGAAAATCATACAAAATATAAGCAAACCTTCCTTAAAAGCCTGATAGTAAAAATGTGGGGGTTTTTTGGTTTTTTTTTGTTTGTTTTTGTTTTTTTTTTTTCATTTCTCATTACTTATTTGAGAATCTAGCTATTGGAAGAACAGGAAACTCCTTTCATACTTTAAGATATGAAGGACTACTAATGTGTAAAGTACATATGAAGGGGAGAGGAATATGAAGATTGTGTCATTGCCAATTTCATACGTTGTCAGTAGAGATAAGTATAAGAGAGGAAAACAAATATGAACTCTCCCACACTTGCTGGGGAATTTGTATCCACACCCAACACCTCAGCACACCTAAGGAGGAATTTCTGTGGCTCAGAAACTCAGTATCACCCTGAAATCATTTCTAACAAGAAAGGCACTTACAGACCTGTGCTGTAGGTGGCATAAAAACCCACCGGTCAAAAATACATGGTACTAGTGCACTGAGACCCTGTGTATTTTCACAACAGTATTTGTTGGGCTTTCAGTCAAAAACAAAACAAAACAAAACCCTAAAAGGCTAAAGGAATAAATACACAATAAATAAATATGCACACACACATGGTTGTCTTTATACCAAAAAGCACACCTTGATGTGCATTTGATGGAGAAACTTGCCCTTTGATATCAGATTTATGTGTCTGTACATTACTAAATGTTAAATCCATACACAGTTATAGTCTTTTTAACTATTAACTTTTACTAATGGAGAAGAGCAGAAATGTGGACATGGCCATCTATTGGCTTTGGTCAAGTCCTGCTCCCGTCTCTGCCATTAGAAAAGTTTACATTTCCTTATGGAAAAAAAGGGGGGGGGGAGGGGAAGGAGAGAGGGCGAAGAGGAGATACATTAAACAAAACCTTGATCTTAAAAAATATTCTCTCCCAGCTATAAATTCAAAGTATGTATCTCAGGACATACCTGCAACACATAATGCTTCTTCTTAAGTGCATTTTGACAGAAAAATCTTCAGGAAACCTAATTCGAAGTAGGCACTCCCTCATTGCCTGACAGCTTTCTGATAGAAAACCTTGTTTTCCTGTAGCAGTTATATGGGTCCCTGGGCAGCCTGAGCACACTTCTAGCAAGCAATTTATGGGATTCTGTGACCGTATTTATTTAGACAGGAACCCCCACTGGTCTTGATTTGTTGACAGTGCCACTCTAGGTGCCGGCAGGCCCTGCCACGTCCAGCTTTATCAAACCTCATCCCACCAGCCGCTCTCCACCTCTCCCAGGCCTTGACAGGCACGAGCAGCCCAGTAACCCTGACCATGTAGCGAAATGGCATCTGACGCCTTAAAACCAGGCAGCTTCCTACACCCAAATGCAATGCAATGTAATGAAATACATCCCCACGCCGCCCCCGGGCCCCGCCGCGCAGGTCACCTCCTGGCCCAGGCGCTCGGGG
>VZSV01000027.1:6453037-6471199 GCA_013398735.1 Nothocercus julius | reverse complement strand
CGGCGGCCGCTCACGGGGACCGTTAACGGCCGTTAAAGCCATAGCCCAACCCTTACAACCCGTACAAATACAAATAGAAGTATATATCGGTTTCCTGTTTGAAGCGGAGCACCGCAGTGCGGTCACTACTGGGTGTTTTTGGATGGCATGTAAACAAGAGCACGTTCGGCGTTGTCCCGCCCTCCCGTGGCCACGCTCACACCATGGCTGATTGTGCCCTTAGCGCACTGAGGGATTCTAGGTAAGCGGGTATGGAGCGGTGCTACAAACTCACACTTCCCGCAGGGAACAAAAAGAAAAAAAAAAGAAGAAAAAAATAAAGAAGAAAAAAAAAAAAAAAGAAAACTAGGAAGAAGGTGGCTAAAAAAATCATTTCTAGAATAGGATTGTTACTTTATCATGTACACGCATAGGATCACGTGACATTCACTTTTTAGCGTAAAATTGAGCACAACAGATTATTGAACCTATCACGACATTCATTTTTTAAGCATAAAATTGCACACAACAGACAATTGAACCTATCTGCTGGGGAAGTCTATTAAGGACATACTATCATGGGCTTAAGTTTCTCTTTATCTAAGCTAATTCTGGTTTGGGCATCCATCTGGTTTTCTTTCTGTCTGGCAAAGACAAAATCAAGCCAATGTTAACATATTCTTCCTCTACTTGGCTATATTTATATTTCTTTAACATTTGAGACTAGTTTAAACAAATTGAGTGTATTTCACTTGTTAACTTCACCTATCATCCTGGCAGCTTCTGTAATCCACAGCTGACTTATAATGTCAGTTATATATTTCATCAGAAGCTGGATAATATCTATATAACATAGTGCTAAAGTTACTGGTGGGATGATAAAAGTTGCAAGCATAAAGATACAATAAAACACAAAAGGTACAGTCATTTGTGTGGAACGGAGGAGGGAAAAGGGAAAATGAGTCAGGCAGATGGAGAGTTTCTTAAAGAGGTAATTTTGTATACTCTTTCTGGAGATGGTTGTATTCAGTTTTTCTGTGAGGGTCACCCTGGAATCTAAATGGTAGACCTAACTTTATGCGGTATTAAATAGCAGAAAATTAACTTTTTCCCTTTCTCATACAATAGTATCATGCAAGTGTTTCATCATATTTATCTTGTATTATATGTCTGTACTATCTGCAGGTGTTGATGGCAACTGTGAAGAATCAGAAGTTGTGAAAAATACAGAATAGATCATTTCACTATCTTGATTTACCACCTTGTGAGTTTATTCTTTTTTTCTCTGCTAAACAGGTAGAAGACTTTTCTTCTTAACAGGCAGTGGTAATTCACCTGACTCATGTCCTTATGCTACGAATTAGAACTCTAAGGGAGATACTCCGTTACATTTTTCACCCATTTGTTACAAATAACATTCAGAGTTTCTCCTTGTCTAGGACAAAAGGCAACAGCCGCAAACTGAAGCACAGAAGTTCCATCTGAACATGAGGGAAAACATAACTGTGAGAGTGACAGAGCCCTGAACGGGCTGCCCAGAGGCATTGTGGTGTTTCCTTCTGTGGAGATATTCAACACCTGCCTGGAAGTGATCCTGTGTCATGTGCTCCAAGGGGGTTGGATTAGATGATCTTCAGACATTCCTTCCAACCTTAGTATTTCTGTGATTCCCAAACAAGCACTAGAAAATAAATTTACAGAAAGACGCATATATTCATGTAGTTCTTGTCAGTACATACTAAAGTTCTAAAGCATACACGTTCATTTGAGTATTGATACATGTGTAAGTCACATAATTGGTGCAAGTGCCCTTATTTCACCCCAAAACTACTACTTGAAAAAAAAATCAGCTCTAGTGAACATACAGTATCTATAGATTCTAACTATAAATAACACCAGAGCTAAATCAGTAAAGACTCTTATATTTGGTATGTATATCTGTTCATGCTTTAGTGCTGAACACAAAACCTTGAACACAGAGCAGAAATCTCTGTCCTGCTCATTGCTTTGACTTTATCAACACCTTCAGACAACTACACCTTTCACAATAATACATTCAAGATACATCCACTGGTGACAGAAGTGATACATGTGCTTCATGAATGGCTGAAATTATGCATTTCCATTACATTCCTGTATTAGTGAAATAACAATTCTCCATGGTTTGGGGGGGAAAATAAAAATAAATACTTTTTTTCCTTTATTAGGAAAACTTCATCTTCTTAAAATTTTTCCCATACCTTAAACAGTACTACAGTGTCAGGATACTTTATGCATTACACATTTCAAATATAATATCATGAATACTGAAAACTATTTTTCCTAATAAAGTGCAAGGATGAGAGAAAATTTCTCCCCTCCTTCCCCCTCCCTTCTCCCCCCCGCGAAAATCAAATGCAATTAAGACACAGAAAGAATGAATCCATTTCACAGTATTAATGGCTTTTCTTCTTGGCTTTGCACTTGTAATTTTGATCGCATTCTCTTTGTTTCTTTTTGTCATTCTCAATACAACTGTCATTGTTACAAATTAGCTGTTCTCTCTTTCTTTTGGAGGTGCTTTCATCCTTCTCGTACACTTCGGAATCACTTGAGTGTGGCAGGGCCCACTTGAAAGCATTCTGTCCGGGCTTCAAATTTGCAGCTTGATTCTGACAGGAAGGCATGAATGAATTTGAAGGCAGTGGTGAAATAATCTGATTGAAAGGAAATTGTTGACCCACTGGACTGTGTACTGTGTACTGCTGTCCTAAAAAATGGTTCATCTAAGAGAAGTAAAAAAAAAGTTAATACTGTTCAGAGAAAGTTTTGAAGAGTTTAAATTTGCATGCATTACAGCTTCTGTCTGAAAATACTGACACCAAGTGTTCTCCTGACAGCAAGACTTTCTACTGACTAGTACAGTATGTCCTATGTGCAGACTCTAAATTGAGTACCTGGCACTAAGTGCCTGGCCCATCCAAATAAAGGGGTGGGCCAGGCACCACCTGGATTAGGTAGCACCACCATGCACCACCACCCCTCCCTCTCCCCTCGCCTTCCCCCTCCATTTATAACTTTTAGTACAAACTAACCATCTTCTGAAAGACCGAGTATTCCTGAGGTAAATTATTGTTCACTGGAAAAGGAGTAACAGGAAATGGAGGATTTCCATAAGGCTCTTGATACCTAGGTAAAACAAGCAAATAAACAAAGGACAGACTTTCACCAAATACTGCTTACTGTAGTGCTGATATCTAACTACTGGGATATAACAAGTACGTCCACAAGGAGGATCAAGATATTAACAACTGAATTTCGGTGAAAAAAAAAAGCATAGTAAAACAAAGAAAATACATTCTAAGACTCAGTCTGTGTATAATCTTCACATCTACTTCAGATCACAAACTCAAAAGTTTCCAGTTTGACTGTAGGAGTTTAGCTTCTGTGTGGGGTTCTGTCACACTTGTGAACAAAAATACTGATTTTTCAGTGTTGCAGAATACTGAAACTAGGGTGTTTGGAATTTCTTTGGCAGTTTGTGCCTGTGCCTTCATATATGTGACAGCTGCTTGTGCAAATGCACACCATGATGAATATTTTGAAAAGCTCAATTCCATTATCAGATTTTAATCCCTAAAAACTATCAATCAAAACATTTCTAGTAAAAACACTATACTTCAATATTCTTTTGTGTTTCTATACCTTGCAGAAACAAATAAAGACTGGAAAGTTGAAGCTGCTTGAACGTCTAGATGCAGTCAAAGCATGCTTATGGATGTTTTTATAAAGAGTCTGCAGATTGACTCCATATTGCAAATTTAAAATACAACATATTAAAATCCAAGAGAATCTTTTGTGACAATTAGTACAGTCATTAAGAATCCATTATAACAATAGAAATCAATGTGCCTTAGAATGGAGGCACATTAATGTCTGTGTTAAATGTGTGTGTTTTGGACAAAAAGGAATGCCATATGAATGTGCTAAAATATGTTACATTAAAAATATTTTCTCTTAAACTATTTGAAGAGAACCCTGGGTATCTTGTTATATTCTGATTTTTCCTGTGTTAGGACCTTGTTCTTTTCCTATAAACAATATCAGAAAGGATATTTTTTCTCATTTTATACATGGTATTTTTGAAGGATAGTGCTGCTCTTTGTAACACAGTACCTTATTCTACCACATCAATTGACTTTTTAAGGCGATTAAAAAGCAATCATGCAAATAAATTCACAAGTGATATTTGTTACCTATATGAAGGTGAACATGTGTCAACAGGGTTGTCAAAACTGTGTGCAGGGTTGTTTAGTTCTGAAGAGTGTGAGCTCCCTAAAAATAAGATGAAAGCATAATAACTATTCAGTTATGACTGTTTGATTACCCAGGTAAAAACACAGAAACTGCTCTGTCATGAGCCGTGGGCTAGCGTATTACAGTAGTTGTAAAGGCAATGTGCCATATTATGGCAGATAGAAGTCTGTCACATCATTTTAATGCATGAAAACGTTCATTTATCATTTTTTCAAAACTATTTACAGAAGTATAAATCAGGGGTGTTGAAATAATCAAAACCAGAATAATTCCCTCCCATTTGCAGGCAGATGCTTCTGATTTTAGGAACCTCAGCCATTTTAAGTGAAAACAGAAGCTATTCTATACAGCCTGCTAAGGAACAAGTAGTCTAGTGTGCAGTGTGAACATCAGTGCTAAACATTTGGACAGTAAACACTGCTTTGATCATTAGTTTTACAGAAAATTTATTTCTATAAACATAAAATGAAGCATATGAATTTGACTGTATTCTTCTCTCTACAGTCCCACCTGCTTAAAAGCTCTGGTTTGGCGGTAGTATAAAGCCTCTTGTCAGCCTAAGTGTAACCTGGCATGAAAAACTGCCAGGCCAAAGTTGTAAATGCTTTCAATAGGAAGTTGTCTGATCTATCTTATAAATTATGCTGTTCTAAGCCAACCTATTGTTTCTTCCTAAATAAAGAAAACACAAAATCTGAATCTTTCCCTATGCAAAAGCCATGAAAGGTTACCGTTTCTTAAAAAGAATGGACTGTTATGTGTACTATGTATACTACTAATGTATACTATAAATAATTGCCTTTCTAAAAGAGTTTAGGATGCAAAAACTCTACAATACTTTTTTTTTTCAAATAACTAGAATTTAATTTTAGCTACTACTTAGGCAAATGTAACCACTGAAGCCACTAAACCTACCAAGCCGATATTGCACTTTAATTGGTCTTCCATACAAACGGATTCCATTCAGCAAAGCTATTGCATAAGGCACTGATTCGGTGTGCTTAAAGCAGACAAATCCAAAAGACTTGGGTTTTCCTTCTTTGTCTTTACAAATGGTCACTTTGGTCAACGGTCCAGCCTGAAAGAAATTTGTATTATTTTCTCACAGAACTTAGCAGTGTCTTTTCATTTGGCTTTGAATATGTATTCCACAATGATGAGTAAAAGTTTCGGTACTTAATTTTGAAAGTGTATCTCCGCACACGGTGACCTCTATTTCTATTAAGAAGAGCGTCTCCAGCAGGTTGAGAGAGGTGGTCCTGCCCCTCTACTCAGCCCTGGTGAGTACTGTGTCCAGCTCTGGGCTCTCCAGTACAAGAGGAATGTGGAACTACTGGAGAGAGTCCAGCGCAGGGCTACAAGGGGATCCGGGGCCTGGAACATCTGCCCTATGAGGAAAGACTGAGAGAGCTGGGCCTGTTCAGCCTGGAGAAGAGAAGGCTGAGAGGAGACCTCATCAGTGTCTATAAGGACCTCAAGGGAGGCAGTGAGGAGGATGGGGCCGGCCTCTTTTCACTGGTGGCCGCTGATAGAACTAAAGGTAATGGCCATAAACCAAAACACCAAAAGTTCCACAGGAACTTCAGGAAAAATTTCTTGCCAGTGAGGGTGCCAGAGCCCTGGCACAGGCTGCCCAGAGAGGTGATGGAATCTTCTTCTCTGGAGATCTTCCAAACCCGCCTGGCGGCCACCCTGTGCCCCGTGCTCTGGGTGTCCCTGCTGGAGCAGGGGGGTTGGACTAGATGATCTCTAGAGGTCCCTTCCAAGCTTAATGATTCTACGACTCTATGATTCTGAGCTTTCTCTATTAAAAAGGAAACTAAGCATCACTCTGTGTTTGTTCTCTCTTATAATTATACAGTTATATCCTCTTTACTTTTCTATAATCAGCTAAAGCAAAATTATGAGAGCTATATGGATAATGGATATATATCCATTACATGGCTATATGGATAGGGGAAGACTAAGTTATCACTTCTTTGTGGTACATACATAGCTGTCAGCACAATTGCTATAGAGGTTGTGTGCAGCTAACATAACTCTACAAACTGGTAATATCACTGGCTAGAAGTGACCTACTCCACTAACTTGTTTTATACTTTTTAAAATTCCTAAAATGAGCAGTATCAAAACTGTAAGAACAAACCTGAATACAGAGTAGTACTTATGGAACAAACACTAAACAGATATCAAACAAGTTTCTGTTAAGTACTAACATTAATGCATGGCAAGGAATCAAGAGACCATCTATCTCACTCAGGACAACATACTCCTTCTGATAAAAAAGGAGTGAATAAAGGAAACTTAGCCTGAAATATCTTCACTGAAAAGGGGTTCCATCTCTACCTATTTGCAATGCTTTAATCCAAGGTTAGTATTTCTGTAATAGCCAAATCCAAGAAGAGATATTCCATAAATTTTGGCTCTATTTTCAAAGAAACTGTCATTTGCATAACACATGTAGAAGATGATGGATCTTCATTTATCAAGACTGAATATTAGTCACTGAATTAGTCACATCTGCAAGGCTGATTTGGCAGCCTGAAAAGAGAGGGCCCAAGGAAGTTTCTTCCTGGCCAGGATTGTGTAAGATCCAACTGTTATATTTAGGAGGATGCAAATTGTGACCTCATTGCTGACCTGGATAGGTTACAAAGTAATCCTGCAAATATGATAATAGAATTACCAAATGTCTAAATCACTGATGGAGTATTCATTTTTGTTAAGACATTAACATGTCTTAACATGTTAATGACATGTTTAGCTTAGGCATGTTTAGCTTAGGCAAAACACAATTTAACTTACGGCTTAACAGCTTTACAACAACTAAAATGTACATAAACAATTAGCTTCAAAATAAATACAGAGTATATATTCAGATGTAAAACTTAAGGCACGGAGAAGAAAGTAACTTGCTTTATTATTCTGCATTTAGAGTGATAATGCGGAGCCTTCTTCTTCCAAGTTATTAGACTGAATAAAGATCTTTATCTGTGATAACATCTGATAGCAATACATTTCTCTTGTCATCTGAGCAAAAACAACTCCTAATTTAAATAAGATGCTTCTTTCTCAAAATCTGAGTAAAATTTCCTTGCTTTTGTCCTACTCTTCTGGGGGAAAATAGGGCAGTAATATAGACAAACACTAAGGATCGAAAACAATGTACCGTATTTATTTTCAGAGAAGAAGGATGATCAGGCAGTACAGCAGTGTGTAACACCTAGGTTTCCTGGGCAGGAAATCTTCAAAATGCAGTTCTTGTCTTTCTCCGTATCTTGAAATTTGCTTTTTTTTTTTTTTCTCCCCTTTGGTGACTCTTTAAGGCATTTTTGGTGTTCTGCGCTACTCTGCAACTTGTATAACTATTACATATCTAGTCTTCTGATTATTATTTGCCTAGTGAAGAAGATCTGGTTCTTCAAGAACTAGAAGCAAGAGTCACGTGCTTTGCAAATCAATCTTTGAAATATGCAGTCTTCCTGTTCACAAATAAAAATATTAATAATTTAAATAAATAATAATCATAAATATGTTCTCCTCATTTGATAGGAGGAAAACTAGAGCTCAGGAGCACATTTTAAAGCTAGAATGTACTCAGAATACTGAAGAGTATATTCTCCATGAACTGATAACACTGCAACCAGAAGCACAGGCTGTTGCAGCAAAAAAAATCAGAGAAGTGTGAGTGAGATGAAGAGGAAAATAAGCAGGTGTTACTGAGATGGCCTAAAGACATGGACAAAAGTAAGCAGTTAGATGAACTGAGGCAGATTATGCAGAACAGACATGCAGAACTGCAATCTAAGAGCATCCACCTATTTTTACCACTTTTGTGCCAAGATTTGTAAAATATTACTTGTGTCTTGCAATCTTGCCTAGTTAACAAGATGACCTCCAGATTAATGAGTTGAATAGAACTGGTTAGCAGAAAAAGCTTGGGTTAGCAAATGAAGAGAACAGTTTTTTTGGGGGGTTGTTTTGTTTTCTTTTTGTATTTTTTATTTTGCTAACATAGCAGAAAGAGGCAAGCTTCATTCTCAGATTGTAGGAGCGAAACAGATTCATGAAAGCAAACCTGTCACCATCCTGTTGGCTGAACTGTCCAGTCTCAGTGCTTTAAGCTTCACAAAGACTGCCTAGGATCAGACCAGGAGAAAAGAAAGAAAAAAAAAAAAAAATCAGGAAAAAACAAAGGTTCCATAAATGTCAGAGATCAGAAGTGAAACCAAGCCAGTATCTTAAGTCAGCCCAACCCTGAAGTAAGTTTCTATATATTGGGAGCGTTTAAGATGAGTTTTTGTTTCTTTAAATGACTGAGAGTGTAGTCAGCATAAGAAGAGATAGCATAGGATACATTTCCTCTTTGCTGTTGTCTTTCCTTCTTGCATAACGTGACCTCCAAAGGAGCAGCTTAAATTCCAATTTGAAAATAATAATAATAATAACAAACTCTGGATATTTAATATAGCCCTTCCACCCCCCCCGCAAAGATGGCAGACGCAATTTTAATAGCCTCCCAAGTACCAAACACTAAAAGGTGGCAGCTAACGGCCCAGGCTGCCCCTCACGGAGAGGCCGGCGAACGAACCCCTGGGTCCCTCGGTCCCTCCACCTGCAGGAAGAGCTCGTAGAGGATCTCCTCGCGCACGCGGCTCTCCAGGTTGCCCACGAAGAGGGTCCGCTCCGCCTGCCCGGCCCGCCCCGGCGAGGACATGGCGGCGGGCGAGCGGCCCCCTCCCGCCCCGCGGCCGGAAGGCGCCGCGCGGCGGGGCGCGTTGCTGGGAGACGTTGCCGCGAGACGGGGCGCGTTGCTAGGAGACGGGCGCGCGCTCGGTGGCGGGGGGAAGAGGAGGAGATTTTTGTTTTCTGAGTTTTAATACGTGCTATGAAAATAAACGATATAAAAAGCTCTGTTCTTTGCTTGCCGCCTTGTGGGCCAAGCGGGTACTGCAGCTGCTCGTCGTTGGCAGTGATAAGCTTCACAGTCCCGCAAGACGCTCAGGACTATAGTCAGCAATATGATAAAGCGTTTTGGTATTAATAAATGCAAAGGTGGAGTGTGGGAATTTATACCTTTCCCGATATTTTTTAAAAGAACTGGGGCATGAATCCTGTCTTTAAAGCTGAAATTAAGCCTGCATTCCCACCCACTGCTTCATGGTCACTTGGACCACCTATCCAATGTGCACCTTCCATATGTATTTTAAAAGTTTTATTTTGAAAAAAAAAAACAAAAAAACAAAAAAACCCACACATTTCTAGAAGACATTTTTATAACAGCAATGTAAATAGTT
Source organism: Nothocercus julius (assembly GCA_013398735.1). Lineage (NCBI taxonomy): Eukaryota > Metazoa > Chordata > Aves > Tinamiformes > Tinamidae > Nothocercus > Nothocercus julius. Next base: position 6,461,627 of record VZSV01000027.1, on the reverse strand, counting down.
TTCAAATAAATTATTGTTTTCCTAAGCACAAATGCCTCCATGCCCAAGCTTTGCCTCCATGCCCATTGTTTTCCAATGGAGACTTGGTTACTCGCTGGTCAAGTGTCAGCTGGTGGTCAAGTTGTATTAAACAGTCTCTTTGTCTTATGTGTATTTACAGGAAGGGATTATCAATTAACACGAGTTATGAGCTTCAGTGTAGCAAGTAATTAGATGGAGTTTTCCCCCAGCCAGTTGGTATTATTTCCTTCGTAGTCCTTAAAAAGTCCTCCCGTAGTTAGAGTCGGTGTTGCTAAAATTGAGTCTTGCCTGAAAGGAAGCAGCGCTCCCAGGCTGGTGGTTAGGGGGCAGTGAGTGTCTGTTCTGAAAAGGGGATATAACTTGATTCCTAAGAAAAACAAAAGTTTTTAAGAGAGGGGGATTTCCCAGGATTAGGGGATTTTAAAGGGTAGCGGGAAAAAGGTAGGAGGGTAAATATCACATTTACATATTACTGTGGATCAGAATATCAAGAACGTAGGGATTGCGTAGGGATTTGGTCTTGACTTTGGAAACACCATGCAAGAATTCTTAAATCCTCTCAGCTATGTTTGCTACCAGGACCTTTTGGAGGTGGACTGGCGTTTAACACTGCGCCTCTGCTGTCTGTAAGTCACAGTAATCACCTTTACTCGTCTCTGCATTATAAGCTTGTATGTGCAATATAAACAAGTAATAAACTGGCCCTTCCTTTTTTTTTTTTTTTTTAATCTGTACACTTGGCAGTTGCTCCTTTTTGTTTGTTTGTTTGATTTCTTTCCGCGGCCTGCGGGCTCTCCCGGAAGGGCCGAGGCTCGCTCGCGGGCTGTCGCGAGGAGGCAGCGCCGTGACCCGGCGCCCCTGGCTTGCACAGGCCGCTTTGGGAGCTGCCGCTCTTGCCCTTCAGCGTGACGCTGGCACGTCCTTGTGAGAACAGCAGCAGGCAGAGCAATCCCAACGTGCCGCGAAGAGGAGCAGACAGGGGCAGTACCCAGACGTCCAGGCTGTGCGTGGCAGTGGTACCCGCAGCTCACAAACACAGCAGTGAATCCGCCTGAGAGCGGCATGTCGGTACAGACCATAGCTTGAGCATGAACGGTCAAGATCTATGAATTTCCAAGAGACCTAAGTGCCTCTATTGTTAAGCAGAGCAAAATTCCTTTGTTGCAGAGCGGTAGTAAGCACTTGTTCAACAAGGGGGTTAACTACAAAAAAAATCTAGATATTTGGTTAGGAGTGGAATTTTTACCTGATCCTGGTTTCAGTGGGCTTTAAAGCAGTTTTGTTTCATAGGTTTTTATATCAAAATGAATGGCATAGTACTTCATATGTGATATGGGCTTACAGGTTTTCAGTTCTATGAGGAACTTAAAATTTCTTTTTTTCCTTTTGATCTGTGAAAGAGCAAGCAAGCACAAGCAATTTATTCATAGGTTCTAAGAAATACTTCACATCAATCAGTAGTTGTAGTCTAAGATTTGGGATAAAGAGGGATTGCAAAAAACAGCAAGTGTTGCCTTGATGCACTTCAATGAGAATAGGATGACAATTTCGAGAAGAGCAAACAACAAACAAAACTACACAAAACAAAAGTTACTGGCTAAGCAGAGGCCTTTTGCATGTGAGTATTCAGACTGCATTGTCTTCTGCTAGTTGTTGAATTCAAAGGGGTAAAGACTTTAAAGAGACTTCCTGAAGGTTATCACCTGCAGAAACTTTTATTGCACAGTTTTGCTGAGCTCTGGGAACACAAGGCCAGCTGTAGAGACTGATCACTTAGAAGTAAATAATGAAAAGAAGCGACTGTTGCTGATTGTGGAAGGAAAAAGAAGGAAACCCAGATCATACCTGTGAAAAATCCACCATTTAGAAAACACCTCTAGCAGCGTGTCTGGCATGCTTCTGCATCATCTCTAAGTGGCTCTGGTATCTTTTTTTTTTTTTTTTTATCCTCTACAGTGGAAGAAATTGGGCCAGATATAGGGATATAGGGAGTCCAAGCATTCAGTCTTTTAACTGGGATAACGCAGAGCTTATCTGCATCTTTGCCTTACCAATGAACCCCAAGAAAGTTTAGTTTGTCCTGTTATATTTATCTGGTGAACTGAGTTGTAAATAAATAAGCTTCACAAAGGTCGATGTTTCTTCATTTGTTTTACAGTTGGGGACACAAAGAGAATGAAGTTAAGTGACATACTCAGAATGCCCAGCAAGTCAGTGTCTGAGTGAGAATTGTAAACCTGGGGCTGTAAACTCCATCTCTCTCCCATATGCTTTCCCAGATGTGCTCTAGATTTAAATTAGAATCACTTTTTAGAAAGCTCAGAAAATTATTTTGTGTGCAGATTAAACCATGGAGATAGAGTTCTCAGAATTATTCTGAAGTTCTTACAGAGAAATTGCTTCATAGGATATATGATTTTTATTGCAAATTTCTTATGCCCATCTCAATATCTCTTAATTCCGGGTTCCACAGAACACCAGTTGAGCGACACTTTTGAAAACAGCCACACGGTGGATGTCTAAGGTGAGGTATAGCTAGTTACTCTGCTTTCTAAGTTCCGCACAGGTAACAGAGTTGTCATAACATACAGCACGAACTTTACTACATGTAAATCTGGTGATAGCCAAAGAGAGAGGGAAATAGATTTTAAAAAATCCCAACCCTGAAAGTCCAGAAACCACCCTACCTACTGAAGTCATTCAATAGGAGGAGTCATGAATTGCAGAAGCTTGAATGCAGTTTTGCTTTCTGCTTCCTACTCTACCTTCCACCTACTTCATCAGTGGCATTCACTTAAGTTAGAAATCTAGCATGCTTTAAAGAGGAGTCTTTCCACTTGTTTGTGGATGCTACGTATTGCTTTGCTCCATTTCCACATGTTGAAATTGTGTTTCTTCGTCTGTCTTATGTGCTGGGTGAAATCAGGTAAGAAAACTATTAGCTTACTCTTTGTGGTATAGTCTCTTGTCTTTATTCAAGCATGGAAAACTAATATTTCCTCATATAATTTGGCCAAAGATTAAATCTTGTGAATTACGCCGGATGGAACAGTTGATTCTTACAGAGAATTTGATCGCTTTGAAACTGAGCCAAATGTTTTCATTTTAAAGTAAATAGAACAAAGCCTGGTACTTTATCTGTTGTACTTTGTACAGACACACATTCAGGTATGTGCACTTTGTACTCTGTAAAGAGGAAATTGTGAAATAGTTTTAATATATTCATTTAGGTTTAAAATTATTCTTTGTTGACTGAGCCAATCTTAAAAGCTGACAACTTTTCAAGTATCTATTACACTTTAAATAAAAAAATTTAGGGACAAAGAAGTCTGCATGTGTTTAAAATTCTCACCTCTAAAGCCACAGACGCTAGCTACTAATAAAGTAATGATTACAGATCATGCAGAGAAAACTTGAAGTTATGTATTAACGGAATTAAACTACGTATGTAACAACCCAAACTGTATTTCTATTTTCTAAACATACAGAAAAGTGTATGTGAGTACACTTACTCACATAGAGTGTACAGAGGGCTGTTGTGTATTCATTCCAATAACCAACCAGAAATAAGATTTTAGAAAACTTCCTCTTAAGGATTTGTTGCTAAATCTTAGCAACAAGATCATTACTATATGTCTTGCACCTACATACTATCACATTACAGAAATCATCACTTTTTTCTCTACTTAATTTTCAAATACTAATTCTGCTGCCATTTCACAGCCAGAGGTAAATGTGTTTCCCTGTGAAATTTCTCAGCTAGTAATTAGATTTCACTAGTTAAAATATTTCCTTTGTGATAGATATTTCACTTCAGTGGATTGGATTTTGTCTCTGTTTTATATCAGCATCAGTCCATTGACTTTAGCAAAAAAAAAAAATCTCTATTTCTACGAAAAATAAATGTTATGATAACTAATAAAAACATTCAAATCAGTATGAAGGAACACTTCAATGTTTACAGTAATAGTAAATACAGTACAGTATTAGCATGTCTTTTTATATGTTAGCATTAGTATAAGCTTCTGTGATTAAATTTGGATTTTCCAGAGCAAGAATAGTATTATGTAAAATTAAAAAGACTTTCATGTTGTAGCTATGAATCTGAACAGCGAAAAGGTAATTAAGTGACTGGTTTTTAGCATTTAGTTCTGCGTATGGTGTTTTTAAATCCCATTTATCAATTTTATCATCTTATATCATTATATGAAAACTAGAGATTAAATTTGTCGCATTTTGTTAACAACTCAGTATCTTGTCAGGCACACGACATTTTGCCAAGTTTCTGAATACTGTTTCTACTATATTCAAAGTAACTGCACTTTTTTTTTTTTCCTTGGGTAAATTTCAGCAAAGCAACGGTATCCTTTAATTTTCTTATATCAGTATCTAGTTAATAAACTGCTCAGTAATCATGGTAAACGTTACTTAAATTATTCAACATGCAAATGAGGAGAACTGTGATTTTTTTAAAAAAATAGAGAATTTAAATTCTCGTCATTTATGATAAGATAATGATAGGCATGAAATCTCTCTGGTTGAGTTGAGGTAGGAAGTTCTAATAGTCATTTCAACTGTATGCCAATATCCCTTTTTTTTTGTGGGGGTTTGATATCTGATCTTTTGGTCTAGCCTTGGTACGCATCCAGCTTCAAAGGAAGATTTGAATACATTCGTGCTTTCCTTGCAAGATTTTAGGAACTGCTGAGGACTTTATCTCTCAGATTTGGTAATGTGGAGGACCTGGTTCTGTCTTTTTTTTTTTTTTTTTTTTTTTTTTTTTTTCTGCATATTGGTAACATTACTGGGAAATGAAGAAGTGCTAAAACTACTTCTCTAACAATTCTAAGAAATTCAGAGCAGTTTACTTATTTATTTTTTACTTTCTTTTTAGGAACAGAATAGGAACTATTCCTATTTCAGTTTTCCAGAAGCTGACCAACTCTTCATTCATGCAATTGTTAATGACAGTAAAATGGTGAAATTTTCAAATATCAACCAAGACTTTTCCATAAAGTAGCAGAGCCCACTAGAAGTCAAGAGATTGGTGTGATATTGTTCAATCGTAAAACACCTCAAATCATTGAGAATGTGAAGAGGTCATTAAAAAAAAAAAAAAAAAAAATCTGTGTCAGGTACAGGATTGTACCCAGGATCCTGAGGTCGCTTTCCACACAGTATGACCTTACTTGTCAAAGGATACTTTTTAAAGCATTGACTTTTAATATTAATAACCATGCAGGGGAAGAATTAAGTATTTTTAAACTGTTTTGAAAATCTTCATCCTTTTGCCCTGCTGTACCATAATTTTCTAAGTACAGAAGTGCTAAACGTTGCAGTTTTTCTCGTATCTTCATCTGACAGCATTTTTTTTTTTTTTCTGACTCAGAACATCATCCTTTGTGTGCTATTTCTTCGTTTCTTGCTAATGGTGTCCTTATGGCGATCCAAAATAGGGAATGGTTCTGGATCTTTCTGCACTGTTAGACAACTGTGGTTTCTTACTACTAGGTTGAACAAGAAAGCCTAAGAATGAGCAACTCAACCACCCCAGCTGAAAGAGGAAGAAACAGCCTCAACCGTGTTCCTGCTTATACAATGCACGTTAGTTGTGAAAAAAGTTGGAGAACCTAAAATTGGAGGGCTAAGCTAAGGAACTTATTGATGCTGAGTGCTACTTTGCATTTACTACAGAGAAATAAATGATTCAGAAATAATTACATGTATTTTGTATTTGACTGGTTCAGGGAAGCATAGTGAATGTTGCAGCACCATTGATTGAACCACAGCTTGCCATTGCTCAGTGCACATTCCAGGTCCTTGCTACAAAGGTCTAGGGTGGATAAAATGGAAGTTCTTCTCTCCTAGTGGATAAATGTAGAGAGAAAAATTAACAGATGGCCTTTCAGGTAGTCTAACTCATCAAATGACTGTCTAACATTTTCATCTTTTTCAGATGAGGAGAAAAAGTGTCCTGAATTTACAGATCTTAATATAGGCAATGCTTTGACTGGAACAAATCTTGAAGTCCAACTACTGTTAAACACAAGGGAAAATCCAGATTGCTCAGAGAGACTAAACGAACACAATGTCACAGCATCTGAGTATCTTAATACCTCCAAGAAAATTGTCTTTGTTGTTCATGGCTTCAGACCAACAGGATCTCCACCAGCATGGCTAGGCGACATAAAAACCCTTTTACTAACTTCAGAGGATATTAACCTCATCATAGTTGATTGGAATCGTGGTGCTACAACTCTTAATTATAACACTGCTGTTGAAAACACCAGGAAAGTTGCAAAAATACTGAAGAACTATATTGACCAGATGCTGGTAAGGCAGAGAGTTATATCAGTCATATAAGTTTAAATGGCATAGTTTGAGTGGGAATAAATATTTAGAGTGATATGTGAACAGTGAACAACATCCATTGACTTGTCTTACCAATTTCTTATCAATTAACTTTGCATACAGCTATTATTGCACATCTTAACTTCACCTAAGTTCTCACTTCCCTCTCTCTGAAATAAATAATGATTTTTGTTATTTTATTGAAATATGTCTGAGACTGCATTGTATGTAATTTCTTTGGCCGTTGAAGAGTTTCATGCCTTCTGAAAAATGCTAATGCTTCAATAGGAAGGTGAAATGAGGTACTAAAATATAATGCAGCATCAAGATATTACAAGAAATTGGACTACTCTTGAATGTAAAATTAACATAATTAAAGATTTTAAATGAAAATCTCACAGCAATATATAAAGATTTGTTGCAAAATTATAGGCAGTCATTGAAAAAATTGCTGATCCCAGTGTCTTAACTGGCCTTTAAATTTATTGTTTAAAAAATGAATAAAAAGTTTGATCATTTTATTTACTCCATAACTAGATTTAACACTTGCTTTTTACATCAGAAATAATGACTACTTCCTGTAGCACCTTTTTGTACCTGTAGTAGTAAATTTATTGATATGGAACAACAACAACAACAACAAAAATAGGATTACATACACTCTAAGATACAATTCCCCATTCAGACTGGGATAAAAAGGTGTATTTTGCCATTTCCCTTGTGTAGCTTTCTGGTTGGTTGCCTGTCACACACTCCAGCTGGTAAAACAGTGGCCGCAGAGGCTATGTGACTTATGCATATCTAGATAGTGCTGAATCCTACTGAGTGAGCCAGCAAAATGATAGTGGAGGAGTGCGTTTTGTCTCATGCCTATCAGTATAATACTTGTGAGCTGCCTTTGTTAATTAATTTTGAGAGAACATAAATAGGTGCATTGATTCTACCTCAGAGTTCCACAGAAGATTTTCAAATACTGTTTCCTTTGTAGAGTAGGCATGCTAAGGTTTTCCTGCAGGCATGTGTTTGGCTGCCTTATCCAGATGTTCAAAGGCATAAGTGTTTGTTAAGAGTATAACTATTTTTTTTTTGGGGGGGGAATAGCTTGGGGTGTTGAGGGGTGTGCGGAAATAAGGCATAGGGGAAATTCCCTTCCCCCCGACAATTCATAGTTTTGGTTCATCTTTTGTGTTCTGGTGAAACTCTTCCTCTTCCCTCCTGCTCCGCATGTTCAAGTAGACTCGCACGACAGTTTGGAAGAAATGATACTCAGGCTTCCCTTTTACATTTTTAACTAGTCAAAAAAGATATAATTACTACACTATATAGCTAGTACAGAACTTGTTTTTAAGTTAATTAGAAATATAATGTACAGTATCGACAAAAATTGAAAACTAAATCAGTCTAGGACCTGGGGAACTCAACTGACCATGTTGCAAACTTTGTTCGTCACTCTAGAGATCACTCATGTCTATTTTTTTTTTCCATGCTAGGCAGATGGAGCTTCTCTTGACTCCGTACACATGATCGGAGTCAGCCTTGGGGCTCATATAGCTGGTTTTGTTGGCAAGAAGTATAATGGCAGACTTGGCAGAATTACAGGTAAAGCTTTCAATCCTGGCATGTCTTCTAAAATACCTTGGCTTGTTCTGATAGCTGCAAAACATAGATGCTAGTATTGAAATATCAACAAATAAGAAATAGTTATGTAGTAACATGCAAGGTGAAAAGGTATCCCTGATATAAATTTCAAAAACCGTAAAAGTCTGATTTGAGGACATAGTAAGTCAAAGCTGAAATTTTTCAAACTGTTCTCTTCTAATCCTTTGAGCGAAAATTGAGTGCTATGTTCAGATGCCCCTTAAGTGACAGGGTACCCAAGTTCTTTATCTAGCTAGTAGAGAAAATCTGTTTCTTCCAAAGCAGATTCAAAAGTTCCTAGAGCATGGAGTTTGGGCACAAGGGCCAGTCCTCCACCCTGTCCTGTTCAATTTATTCATCAATGACCTGGATGAAGGCACAGACTGCCCCTCAGCAAGTTTGCTGATGATACCAAACTGGGAGCAGGAGCTGATAGCCCAGAGGGCTGCGCTGCCATCCAGAGGGACCTGGACAGACTGGACAGCTGGGCAATGAGAAATCTTATGAAATTCAGCAAAGACAAGTGCAAGGTCCTGCACTTGGGGAAAAATAACCCCAGACACCAGTACAGGCTGGGGAC
>VZSV01000027.1:6405735-6450127 GCA_013398735.1 Nothocercus julius | reverse complement strand
TAAGATAATGTGTTAAAAAGGAAGGTATGTCTATTTGGATTAAATGTTGGTGAAATAAGTTATTGTCTTTTATGAGGCAAACATGTTTTTTTTTTTTTTTTTTCCTACCTTATTATAATTTATTGTTTTAATTAGTGTAGCTCAAAATTCAGCATCTGGTGAAAAAACGAGTTACAAATGAATTACGTGTTGGGACAGAACTTTGCTTGCTAGACAGGACATACATTTAGTAAATTTCTTAGTGTAACTCACTCAATTGCAACATGAAATTGTTAGTGATTTCTATGATATTGATTCTATTTTGGGGCCATAGGTGTATAATGCACAGATTTGTATACATTCTATTTTCAGAACAAAAGAGTATATCTGCAAAAATTTTCTTTAGGATTTCCATGTAATGACAAATGATTCATTGGACAATTCTATTTATGTGCTTTTGATTTATGTTTTTACTTCAGCACTAGGTTTCAGGAAACCTTTAGGAACCATCGATTTCTATCCAAATGGAGGAATGGATCAGCCTGGTTGTCCAAATACAGTATTCAGTGGTAAATAAATATATGTTCTGTTAATAGGAAAAGAGTCTGAGATCAAGTAAAAAAAAGCCAAACTCATGGAGGCCATACATGTTTAGTTTAATGAGGGCTAGCGTATTGTATTCTTTCTCTTCCATTCCCATTCAGCAAATGAGAAATAACAAAGAAAAATGACTTTTCTTTTTAATAAAAATTTTCTTGCAAGTACACATATCCCATTGCACCATTATTATTCTTACATATATTTAGTCCGCGTATAATGATCATTATTTTTCTGCGTTCATATGTTTATATTGAGCTAGATGTAGGGGATTTCTTTTTTCTTTTTTTTTTTTTTAATTAAGCGCTCCGTTGGAGATGCAATAAAGCCTATTTTAATTCATCCTTTAACTCAGTTTCACTGTAATTCTATAATTTTGATAGGATTTAGTAAGCTGTTTCTAGAATATAAAACCCTGTAGACTTTTCTTTGTATCTGTATATTCTAAATAGTCTTCAGTTTCTTCTTTTTGTGTACATCAATCCATTTCTTACACTTTCAAAGACTTAAAGTGAAATAAATCACATACAGCTGTTGATAGTCAACAAACCAGAGAATAAAAACATGGCTAACTAAGAGTGACTAAGTTAAATGGGGTTACTTGAATAACATCTGTTCTCTCCAGAAGCATAAATATTGCATGTTCTTTGTATATTTTTTTTCCTAAAGGATTTCAGTTTTTTAAATGTGATCATCAGAGATCTGTCTTCCTCTTCCTATCATCCTTGAAAAGCGGATGCAACATAACAGCATATCCTTGTGACTCCTACTTTGATTACAAGAGAGCAAAATGTGTCGATTGTAAAGCTTTTCATCCAATGTCCTGTCCTGTACTGGGTAAGACTTATGAGATTTTCCCGGTAATTTAGACTTGTTCTTTCCCTGACTACAGAGGTCTCTATTCTCTTGTTAGAGACTGTTTACAGAGCTGCATACTGCTTAAAATAATTTCAAGTTTAAGAGTTTGGCTACTTTATTTCTGTTAGAAAAAATCTTTGGATGTTCCTAATCTTTGATTATCAGGCTTTCTAATCTGAAATAGATTCACTATGCCTTTTCTCTGCACAGAGAAAATGCTTCTACATAGCCCATCACTATAGGCTTCCATAATGCAATGTCATCTGTAGAATAACTGTGATTTTTCACTTGTAGTAATAATGTTCATGGCAACTTCATGGAGTCTTTGGCTCTGCTCCTATGTTGGGGTCAAGTTTTTTTAAAAATATATGTTTTTTTTTAATTCGAAGTTTTATTGTTTTAGAGAGGATCTGGGGATAGATTGAAAATAGCTACAATGACATGAACATTTCCCAGCTAGTAATGTTTTCTTTAAAAAATAAATGTTTAAACAGAATTTTAAATAGAATTTAAGTCTGAATTCATACCTTGTCTTAATCCTTAGGCCTGTGTATAGTAGCTGAATCAGGTTTGGAAATAGACAAGAATTTGAAAGATTCAAAGATTTGAAAGATTCAAAGAAACATTCACTATTTTGTAATAAAAAGAAACTATAAAGGCACCTCATAGTAGGGCAGAAAGGCTCCAGGACTTCCCCAGAATAGTTATTAGGCATATCTGATGCACTAACACAGAAGTCCTGGCCTAGAGGTGGAGAAATGTTTACCCATACAGCTGTTATCTTTTTTTTTTTATATAGCTATAAAACCTATGAGGAAATGGCAGGCAGCTGAACCTGAAAACTGGCAGAAGAAACAGCATCCTTTTTCAGATGCTTGGAATTAGCCCTAGATCAAGACCAAACGATAATAAACATAAAACTGCTTAAAACAATATACTTTCTATCTTACATCCAAGAGCTTAGCCGGTTTAAAGAGGATTTAACATATTTATTAAATAATATCGACAATATAATATATATGTACAAATAATACATGGAAAGGATGTATATAAATAAATATGTACTACATTCCATTTGACTGAGGTTGTTCCTACATTTTCCTTATCAATTTACTTTCCCACACAATCTTTTAGAAATTTAAAGACAAATTTGTCACTTTAGATGACTTACTTCTGTGTAATTATATGCATACCATGATTTTACTGAATGTCTGAAATGAAATATATGAACTTTGTATTTCAGGTTATTATGCCGATAGGTGGAAAGAAGTCTTGATACAAAATAATTTACCAATGAAAGCTTATTTTGATACTTCGGACCATGACCCATTTTGTAGTAAGTGCATGGCTATGTACTAAACAGACTCTTTATAGAATGGCATGGTTGTTATTTGTTAGCTGATCTTGACTGAAAGGCTGTATTTGATTAAAAATGGGAAGTTGTTGTTGCATGCTTTATAGAATGGCGTAATAAACCATCAGCTGTCAGTTTACAGGCTGGGAGAAGGAAAAGAATGATTGTGGCAGAAGAGTTACCCAATAAGTGATCTGAGTAGGAGACAGAAAGAAACGTTACATAAAAATAATGAAAGGTGAGCTGCCAAGGGAGCCAGAAGATGAGTATCAAGTGACAGGACAAAGCCTGGACTGAGAGAGAACCTGCTATGATGGGAATATTACTGCCAATTTTCAGAGAGCAAAAATGTGTAGCAAGATTTCCTGGAGGGAGGAAGGAGAAGGAACATTTGTATGCTCCACCCTAGAGAGAGGAATGCCCCTCAGCAAACTAAAGCTTCTCCAGCTGTTAGAGATCCATTTCTCCTTAAGAAAAACAGTGGTGGGAAAATTTAGGTGACTATTATGGATACACTATATGGGAATGAACCCTTTTAGTATAGCCTTTAGCTACAACAGATTAAATATTTACCTAGCCATGGGAAGGTCCTAGTTAGACTCTCATCCAGTTTCCCTTTTTATTGCCAGATTTTACCACCATGAGTGAATGTTAGCACACTCCTCTAATTGGTTATATTTAAGTTCCTTGATGTGGCATGGGGAGATTATGGGGAACTCAAGGGAAATCGACTTTTTCCATCAGCTTTTATTCATCATTTTGGCAAGTTTCGTGGCCAGTGACTGAATACTTCTTGTTGTTATAGTGATAAATGTGCACTTACTTACATCACTGCTTCTTTCAAATGGCCAAAGAGAGGCTAACAAAGGTTTTATAGATTTTACATAAGCTAGTGCTAGGGTCGTCGGTGACCACCAAGATGAAGTTGTCTTGGTGTGAAAGGAGAGAAAAGGACTTGGATAGAAAAGCCTAAGGCACAATTTAAAAACTTCATGTATATTCATGCCGTGGTGGAGGATAAGAAGGAGAATACAGCTTTGTTCCTGCTTGGGCAAGCCTTAATATTTGGGCATTTATCAAAAGTCCACCCAGGCAGAAACCTTATGACAGAAAAACACACTGTAGAAGATGATATATGATAGTCCCAGGCGGGGTGGTAGTGGACAGAAAAGGAAGGAGAAATTTTATGAAACATAGAAGGAGACAGATGGAGAGGAATAAGATAAGTTGTAATGGCAGCATAAGCTTAAGGGAAAATATACAAATTCAAGGAGAGAGTTGAGTCTAATAAACCAGTCTGAAAAAGAAGATATTTATTAATTAAAACCTTATCTTAATTTTTAGATGTTTGAAAACATGAGGAAATAAGAATAAACAAGAAGCCTTAAACTAAGTGAAACTATAAAGCTGATCAGGACAAGCCCCACAGGGGGCTTCGGGAAGAATGTTAAAAAGAAATATGCAGAAAAAAAAAAAAAAAAGAGATAGAAAGAAGTTTCAATTGGCTTATTTGGTTTTGGGAAAAAGCTCTATCTATTCCCTCTGGACTGCTGAGTTATCAAAATATTAGTGGTGGTTAGAGAAGTGCTCCAGAAGGCCAGGTTAAGGTTTCTTAGCAGTTCAGACCACAGTCCCTGTTGTGCTGCCAGCTGGGCAGGCTCGGCTGCACACATCCTCCTCACGTTGCCTGCTTGCACCAAGGGTACCAGCCCCAGGAAGCCACGATGTGTCTCCTGAGGCTGTGAGCTCTCCCAGGAGAAGTGACTAGAGCTTGGGAAAGCAATCAGCCCCTGCGTCCTCTTCCTCCTTCATCCCCATACTGGTTTTCAAGTATCCATGGCACATCCCTTTCAGAACAGGTTGAATTGCTCTGAGAGAAGGGTGCTTGGAGGATGTGTGCTGCTACCATTACTCAGGCTGGGCAAGCAAAGCACAAAATTATGTTTCTCTTCAATTTTACCAGTTGATAAATCTGCTCACCTGCTCACTGTGCACTTCTCCTGTGCATAAAGCTTATGGGAATGCTGTTCCTCCCCTCTTCCTGCCAATGTACCGTGACTGTTTTCTGGCAGTACCACTTTTACGGATAACACAAGAGTTCAGCAAAACTATCCTCTCTTTGTGGAGCTTGCCAAACCTGAAGGTGCCAGTCAGGGCTCGATTTTGCATACTTTTCTTAGGCAGGTCAAATTCTTTGCATTAATTCTGAGAGTGACTTTCTGATGCAAATCCTTTCCTTGTAAGAACCTGGGGAAGTAGAAGTTATTTACACAGAAGTCCAAGTAGCTGTTTGTTAAAAGCTACATTTTGTCAATAGTCTTTTTGTCCTGGTTTAGACTGGTAAATTAGAAGTAATGATTCACTATTATACTCATCATTAAGTGCGCAATTTTAATAAGTGATAAAAACTGTATCCTGTTGAGATCATATCTTGAATCTATCTTTTTTCTCCTATTTCTATTTGCAGTGTATAACTACTTACTGGATATCATTACCTGGAATAAAAATACTAGGAGAGGTTTTATTAGAGTTAAAATAACAGATCTTGCTGGAAACACAGTAGAATCAGAAATGGATAGGTAAACCATTTTTTGTCTCTAAATGTTTTTTTTTTTCTATCTCCTCACATAACTATCTTCTTGAATTCCATAAACCTTCCATCTGACCTGTTAACTCAGTCAGAGGGTATCACCGAGTTATTAATTCTTCTCTGCAGTTCTTTTTTTAGGATCTTATATGGCTCTGAGCCACTGGTCAGTGTTTCTCACACTGAAGTGAGCTTCTCTCCACTTGCAAACTAGCCATATCCTTGCATGCTATTGGTTTGAATTTGATCATAGATGTCCTTGTTCTGAATGCTCTCAATCCATACATCATACCAGATTTCTGTTCTTAATAAAAATAATTAATATTATTCACATAGTGAAACACTGACTAGAAATTAATATTTCTCTTTAGTGAGGCTGCAACCTTTCAGCAATACAGAAGAGTCAAAATACTGACTGGATTTTACCAGGATCTTGACAAAATATCGAGAATTTCCTTGACCTTTTCTACAAAGACTTTAATAGGACCAAAATATAAGCTAAGGATTCTCCAGATGAGGCTAAAATCTCTTAATAACCCAGAAAGGTAAGTGTTCATCAGGTATGGAAGTTGCGCATTAACTAAACTGAGCAGCATCTTTCCTCAGAAATGTGTATTTGCCTCCACTGATTTTTATAGCATATTCCTTAGGAAGAAACAGAACACCTAGCAATCAAGACAGAACCCCCAAATGTGTATGCGATAGACTTTATTAACTTATTGAAGGCCATAAGTCTCAGGATCTCAGGTGAACTGGTGTGATTTTATTTAAAATACATCTGTCAATGAGAAACAGACAAAGCTCTAATTAATTTGGTATTTTTTTCCCAACCCAATGGTGACAAATCAAAAAGATTCATTCCATGTAAGGCCATCAGGATTCAGGACTTTCAGCTGAATAGTTTAGTGAATCCAGAATACTTTCATTCAACATCCCTGACTGGTTTTCAGTTTTCATTCCTGTTTGTTCTGAACTCTTGTTAGTTTTAAGTAAGATTTTAAAGTAAGATGCATTTGATTTGTTTTAATATAGTATCCACTAGAGTCCTTCTTATAGAGCCTCATCAGCTGACAGACTTGTAAGCACATTAGATGCTTTTAGACAGTGGTGGAAAAGAGTTTGTTGAAACTGCAAGTGAACACATGAAGTTAATTTAAATGCAGATGTTCCAATGTCGGTGGCTGGTATAATTACATAATTGCTCATTCTAATTATGACTACCTATATTCACCTTAGTTAGATGTAATTACAGCAATTAGTTAAATACAGGATAATCAACGATAAACCATATCAAAATAAAATCTCCAAATTATTCATACAACAATATACGAGGTAAAAAACAGAGGACAGGTGCAAGGATAAGATAATAGCAATCTCTCTGTCTCTGGGTTAATCGTAGGCATTGGTAGTCTGAGGAATATCACTGGCAGAATTGTTTTCTGGACTGACCTTTTCTTCACACAGATGGTGTGTGAATATGAAGGTACTAGAAGGTACATATCATTTTCAGACTCTTCTGGTCTCTGAGATAAATCACTCTTGTTCACTCATAAAAGAAAACTTTTGCAACTTGTGTGGTGTCCAGGTGTCAGCTCTCCCCCAAAGCTTTTGAATCTGTCAGTCAAATCCAAATGCATTTCATGAGGGAAGTGAATGAGTCAAGTTATTTAATCCTGCCACCTTTCTTTATCCAAAACAAGAACAGGAATAGTAAAAAAGAACTATTAGCACCTTCACTGAAAAAGAGAATGAAAAAGAGAATTGACCACCTCTGAGAGCTGGTAAATGCTGCAGGTTTAAGAATTTGGTTACTAAAATGTCTTTATATTTGTTTTCTCTGCTGTGTATTTTTTTCTGCTTTATAGGCTGCAACTGTGCAGATATGATTTTGTGTTGATGGAGAACACTGAACTGACCTTCAAGCCTATCCCATGCCAAGAAAGCGATATAGGAAGATAGAACTTTTGCTAACTTAATTTGTCTCACAGCAGTGGCATTTTGATTCTTTCTCAGGATTTCTTAAGAGAGACTGCAATGAGAGAGGAAACGAGATAAATGAGATTTATTTTCAAGAATCTGTGGTAATATTTTTGACATCCTTTGAGTGTGTTACAGTGAAGTTCATTGGAAAAGATATTTTTGGGAAATTTTTGGGAAATAAAACAAGCGTATCATAGCAAAGAATATGCAATGCTTTATTCGCTATTATTTGTTAGCAGTGAGGGGACTGTTCAATCAAATATGAATTATCTGCACAATTTGGCACATTATTTATCAAGTCATAAGTATATTTATTTATTCTTTATAATGTTTTTTATATTGAAACATAATTTCTTTTTGCTAAGTGAATTTCATATAACTGTACATGTAATCTGTAGATATATAACAATTCTGCCGCATTGTGTTTCTTGAATAAATGAAATCACATTTCTTTTTATGTCCCAGTCTCTTAAAATAGGAATAATAGAAATGTGAACATATATGTGAAATTGTTGTTTAAATCAACATTTATTGTTTAAATCAACACATCTTTATGTCTATGTCCTTCTTAGGTGAATATTACAACAAACCATTCAGATTTTTGTTTTTCTATTGCAGCTATGGAAAAAGCAATGATGTTTCAGGTGTGAAGTAATTGTAAAGTCTTTCATGAAGAGATTAGTTTTAAGGTGAAATATACGCATTTTCATTTCGTTTCAGTTTGGGCTCTTTGCAATTAGAGCTGCTGCACACTTTTCAATGGTTGGCAGCTTTTCAGTTACTGGAAGGTAAGCAAGGGTAAGCCCTAGATAAAGACAGACCACCTCCTCCAATTCAGAACAGCTTCTCCAAGCCCAGCCATTTTGTTTTTCTGATCATTCGGTTTGAAGAACAGATTATACACGTATATTTCTTTTTCAAGGTTGTTTTGTGTATTTAATCCTCTTTTCTTGTGTAAATGAGTCCTCTTGATCTTTTCCTTTCTTTCCTATGCCTCAGCTGTCCCTGCCCTGAGAGCAGTAGTTCATTGAACCTGTTGCCCAATTTCAACTAAATGCCAATGGGGTAGAATGTCAAAAACCTATGAAGTGGTGAAGAAGTTTTATGAAAATGCACAAAGCTCTGAACGAGCCATAGCATGTGCTTTTACCTGTCTAGACGAAGAGGTAAAGAGCTATGGGAGGGAACTGTGAGCTTGGATCTTGAAACGATCTGTAGACATACGACTATCAGCATTGCACAGTGATGCAGAAGAAAGGTAATAATAATATTTTCATATAATAATATTTTAACACATTTTAAACATATAAAAGGTAGGATAGGAATAGTGACTTGTGGCTTTAATTTAGGTAAATTCGAGATAAAGAGGAAAGAAGCAGAAGGGCTGGCGAGGAGTTCCAAGTAATCAAAATGAGAAAAAATTAAACAGGGTTTTGGTTCTGATTCCCCAATTTAGTTTGTAATTTCCATTTCTTAAGAGAGACTGTTCCAGGCAATGCATTTGCAGTACATAATTGCACTTCCCAAGTGACTAACCACTTGGAATACAGCCTTAGGTCTCCCAACACTGATGAAAATATGCTGTAATTGTTCAGAAAAGCACTGCTGGATATGGCCCGCTGCCACCTACCACTTTGTACTAATTCTGTCAACTCTCCTGAGCTTAGCAGAAGGTATCAGGGTCAGGCAGAAAATGGAAATCTTCCAAGGAGTTCCCTGCTCTGAAAGGGGTGGTGTTGACAGTTCAGTGGTGTACGCATCTCCTTTTACGTCAGAGCTGAAGATGGGGTTCGATGGATTATAGCATTCTTCTGCGTAGTCCGTCATGTTACAAAATATCCACTAGCATCTTTACTTTTATTACAAATGTGTACATATGTTTTAACTGAAAAATTTCAAAATCCAAAACCAATTTCCCATGGGAAAATCTAAAATGAAGAAACATGTCACTTTAGACTGTTTTGACTTGACCTGAAATATTTACCTTACAGATCTAAACTAAACTCTTATATTTTCTTCTGGTTTAATAGTCCTCCTACCTGTAAGCTGGGGGGCTTGATAATACTGTTTTGGTTTTCCCACCAGTAAAACTGAAGACTGTCCAGTCAAAAAAGTCACAATTTATAGCTTTATTTCAGTAGTTTGATTGTTGATTTTATGATTTTAGCCATAAGGAGCAATCTCTACAAATCTGAGGAAGGAGATATCTCATGAGTAAAACAAAGCCCTGTAACTAATGGGGCTAGTGCTAATGCTGACTTGCAGTAATGCCAAAGGAATAGTGTTAGCATACGCTTCTAGTAATGAATTCTGAACTGTTTCTGTCAAATGCAAGAAACTTTAGAGATCTAATGCAGTGTCTGTTTAGTGCTTGTTCGCAGGAAGATGAAAATTTTAAGTGACAGGTTTATAAAACTGATATAAACATGCTTTCTGTGTACTTGTCTTAGAACGGATCTGTATTTGATAAATCCATCTTTTACTTTAACCATACAATTTCAAGTGGGAATATATTGAGAAACTGATTTAGCACTAGTACAAACTGGAGTAAGCAGGAGTTTACTAAAAAGAAAAGTGATGCATAGTGCAGGAAATGTTTTTTTGCAACACTGCTAAGTCACAGTACGTTTAAATGGTCTAGATTAAGGATATGTGGCACAAGACCATTTGCCAGTTTAATTTGGGATAGCTTTTTTGATTTCAGTGATGCTATACACGGTTAAGGCTGTGGTTTATGATCTCTGCCACAGATAACTTAAGAAGGATTGATTTCACATTGGGATTACTCACTTGTATCGCGTTAAGTGCAGATATATGCTGATAGAATTAATGACAATGTTAATATGCAACTAAGTGGAAAACTGCTTGGTAAGACAACACTGATTACACAGATTACATTTTACAAAGAAGAAAGTCTCATGGAAACACCTGCTTTTTTGATGGAAATTTTGTTTAGTTATGGGTTACTTCTAAGGACTGTTCCAGGTAATGAACGATCAGGTGAGACCTACCTGTCTGGAGAGCGAAGGAAGCACCACTGCAGCACAGCTAGTAAGAGTGACAGGGGAAGGATTCAGAGATGTTGACATAAAAAGGGATACTTAACCAGGATATAAACTAAATGCAAAACCACTCCTAAAATGTAGTGCATTTGATAGCTGTCATTATAGGCACTCAAAGGGTACCACAATTTCCTGTTTCGCTTTGAAGTTTCCCAGATTTCTTTAGAGCATTCTTGCATGTGTACGTCAGTGTTAGTTACGAGTGGTTTGACGCTGCCTCCAAGCTAAGGCAAAGTCTGGTAATTCTTACACGTCTCCCTTCAGTCTGATGGGCTTGCCTGGTGCATGTGTGATTAGTGAGCAGAGAACATTAGGTATTCTGCAGGAAGGCTTCTTTCACTGTAATTTTATTTGAAAGGAATCATCTCCGCATGCTCTGAGACTCTCTGATGGTCTGCAATGTGAACTAGAGCATGGTAAGCTGGGATCATCCTTTCAGAAGCATACTCTGATCCAAACCAAAAGCCTTATGCAGGCACTGTAAAAATACTGCAGCCTAGGGAGATCTATTCATTGGGTGCTTCTGAAAATGGGAAGATGATTCATACTAATATTGGAAGAGTGACAAAAGCACTAGCACTGTTTAATATTTATATCAAGCATAGAATACCAGATATCCAATTGTATCCTACTTTTGTGTTTGAATAAAAAAGGGATGGTGATTTTAATTAAATTTATCAACTGCATGCAATTTTCATATTAAGTACATAGTATATTTACTTGTTTCTTACAAAGCTCTGAATATGAGCGTAAAGAATGGAGTGCTGGTCCTACCAATACAATATGCAGAAACAAAGGATAAAATGTAACTGGAGAAGAGAGCTAAGAGTTAAGAAGAGAGTTAAGATTTCAGAAGAAATGAAAATGTTGTCAGAAGAGGGCAGCCTTTTCACATAAACTATAAAACAACAAAAACAATGCATTTTAATTATTAAATTCCTTTCACTAGAATTAAGCACACCACTTGTGGGGTTAACCATGCTAAGGTTACTGAAACATCCATAAAACTTGATCGCAGCTAGAAAGGTTCTCTTTTTCTGCTACCTAGAGGACTGGCTTTGTTGGCTTTGTACTGCCAGTGCTTTTTTTTTATTATGTTCTTCTTTTCTTTCTGTTCAGACAATGGAGTTAGACAGGTTTTTAAGATGAATCAACAAAGGAAATTTGTTCCTCCTCCTTTTTTCTTTTTTTTTTTTTCTTTAAAAGCAAATAAACTTCTGAATACTTTGGGTATTACGGGCAAAGTGCACTTAGTCTAAATATGCTATGCAGAGATAAGTCAATATTTAGTTTAAACTAAAACTAAAAGATGTGTAAATTAAAGGAACGGTGATTTATTACTCTATTCCTCTTCCGGATCATACCAATCTGTCTTGTATTTATTCAAATACAAGATGCAGTCATAAACATTGTTTCAGAAAGTGCAATTCTTCTCGTGGGCTTCTAGCATAATTGTAAAGAGATATAAAATATTAAAAAGATGTGCTTGTTTTAATTTTTGACTCTTGAATGGAAGCAGTGGCATGGAGGCCGTGTTCCCCTGTGAGTAATGTAGCCAACAGCAGGTGAGGGCAAAACGGGGTGAACTCCCAGCCTGTCTAGATTGGGCATGAAAGCACCCAAGTAAGTGGGCATACAGTGTAACATCTTAACGTAAGCATAACACGTGCATTATGCATCAGTATCTATTAAAACTTTTCAACATTCAGAGCTTTCCACAGAAGCCAAATTAAAACATCCAGTGTCTTGGCAAAGCTTATTAGTTTGGACACTGTTGCTAGTGACTTCAAAACCAGAGTTTTCATGTCTAGCAGCTGGGGAAAGGAGTGGTGGAAGCTCTCATCTCATCTACCCATGGAAAATCTATCTGCTCTGTGTGGAGACAGTGAACGATAAAACACTGAAACAGGCCAACGAGAAAGATTGTAATCAGCTCTGCAGATAAACCTTAAATCAGCAGAGTTCTTTGAAGAGATGTAGCCCAAATGCTTTTAGACCTTCTATTCTGTCCCAAACAGTCTGCAATGCAATTGCAATGCAATGTTGACTTAGAAGCGTGATTCATTTTATCTGTTTGTACCTTTGTAGCCTTGCTCAGGAACAGCAAGGGTTAGAGCTTACTGAAGGGTTCTGCAGAGGGAGATTGAGAAACAGTGACTGAAAATAGAGGAAAAATTGGGTGAAGTTTATATTGCCTAAATTAACAGAGTGACATTTCATTATAGATATGAACAATACATAGGTTTGTTCTAAGGATGAGGACCCCAGATGCCAGCTCTGCAGGATAATGTGTTCTACACAGATTTTATCTTTCAAAAAATAGGAAGGAAAAACAAGGTAATCAGAGGATTAGGAGTCTTACCAGAGACTTGATTTGTTTGTATATCTTTAAAATGGGAACTTTGCCCATTTTGAATGCTTCTAATTCAAGCTGATATGTCCTTTTAGCTTATACATCAATGAATCCCTGCAAGATGCAAGATAACACAGCCACTTCTTTCAGAAATTTCTAGTGAATCAGTTTTGAAAAAATGGTAGTTCATGAGTTACAAGAGTAATTTTTAAAGTGATTATTTGGTCTGAAGTTAGGATATGGAAATGGGTTCTCTTTTTCTTTTTTAGAGTGACTAGGAGCATTTCCCCTCCATGGTGGTATTTGTTTTTGCTCTGTTGAAGGGCAATTTATTTCAGTTAGTACAGAAATAATTTCTAAAATACACCTTTGCTTTGTACAGAGTCTAATTGAATGGGCTTGATGTTAAAACTGTTTATTTCTGCCTCAGAACATTTACTTTGGCAAGTAGGAAGAAAATTTCATGAAATGAAGTTTCATATGACATAGATGGACAAGTGATTTCCAAGAACAGAGGTTAAAAAAAAGAAAAAGGTCCTGGGTTGTTGTAATAAGGAAACATATGAAAACAAAACAAAGTCTAGGTTTGTCTGTCTCAGGGTGTCAAAACAAAGTCAAACGTTGACTAAGGCAATGCCTGGGAGCCTAAACCTCTCACTTTTAAAAATATGAATCAGAGATATCTCTACTGAGGGAAATTTTAGTGCTAGAATTATGTTGCTGAAGAGCCAGTGGAAGTGAAAAAAGAATCAGGTCTTATATCTGTATATAAATTGAGGTAGTTCTGTGGCTCCAAGTCTATTTTATTATGTGTCAAATGTCAAACTAGGATGTCCCCTAACCTTCTTAAGGTTTGGAAATCTAGCCTGGTTAGAAATTCAGATCTAGATATTTGGCTCAGGGAGGACTCAAGTTAATGAATTTTTCAGAGCGTGATTCCCTAAAGCATGTAAACTCCAGGTGACTTAAGTGATTGGTTAAGATTAGAATTAATCTTAAGCACTTAAATAGGAGTTTAATTGCAATTAAGTAATTTTTGCTCAAAGATCAAAGATTTGTCTTGTGCTCAAAACTGTCATAAAAGATTGAGTTTGCATGCCCTATGCAAACCTACACTTTTGTTTCAACTAAGAGCAAAACAGGCAGCATAAGGAAGGAGAAAACAGTGCAGGCTCTACCAGGGCCCTCCCTCCCATCCTTTAGCCCATCCTCACAGGTGCTTTGGTTTGTAGTTTCCACCTTGCAAGCAAGTCTAAGGTGAAGAGTGGGAGTTGATCATCGCATGAGGTGCATGCATTGTCATATATAGGATGTCAAGCTACGCCCCAATTCCTATAAAATACGGCAAGGTGTCATGTAGACGCTGAGCAGATGGGGTTTTGGTGTTTCAGTTCTTTTACAAAACAATTCCTTCACTGTAAAGCTGATTTTTAGCTGACTTTCCTTAAAGGAACAGAGGGCTGCACAAAATGTGTCAGGATCTGCACATGCAGTTTGAAGGTGTTGTGGTATATTTAATGCATGTTATGGTATTTTAAGATTGCTGAATTTTGGATATTTCCCAATGTTTTGACTAGCAAAACACATGCGATCCTGGTAGGTCTGCGTTACTGAAGACACACAGATAAATTGGAAAATTTCCACAAACAGTATGACTCTGCCTGTCTGTCAAGAGCAGTCTCTCCCTGTGCCAGCTTAAATTGCAGATAGTGGGCTTGTATCCTTGTCTACGTATATAAATGATGTGAAAACATTAGTCCTCTCTCAGGTTATTGTTAATTTGTCAGTAGGATCCCTAGACCAACTTTGATTTCTCAATACCTGGTCTAATAAAAGAATATATACTCTCTGTCCTCTTCCCCTCTTTGCCACCCCCCAATTCTCGTTTTTTTTGCATTTTGAAAGAAAAAAAAGAAGAAAGACTCTTCTGGTCAGCAAAATTGTCAAATTTACTTTGAAATTCTTGGTTCTTTATTGAGAAAGAAGTGCAATTTTTACAAAAACTTGTAAACTTGAATCAGTTTTTGAACAAATATAACAAATACAGATTGTTAGATGGCATAGTAGTGTATAGTTCAAATGAGTGAGCTATGAATCAAGTGAAGGGCTCATGCTGATTTTATTGTATCTGTCCACATGCCTTAACTACTGCATTCAAAAGGCATATACTTTTTCAATGTCTTCTTAATCTAATTTATTTTTTTCTCGCTATTATTACCTTCCTGGTTGTTCTTTGACCTACCCACATTTCTTAAATGTAATAAACTGGGGCAGGGGAAGGGGTATTAGATGAAAGAAAGCTTAATTTAGCATTGACCAAGAGTTTTCACAAACTGTTCGGCAGCCCCCACAAAAACATTGTGGGTTGTTGAGTTTTTCTGAGTGGGAAGGCTGAGGAGAATGGCGGAGGAGGGACATACAGATAATCTCCTTTACTGAAGAAGGAAATAACAGCAGCTTTTTGCAATATGTGCAAGTGGGTGGCAAGACTTGAACAGAAGCTGATCGACCCACATGACTCAAGTATTTTCCTGAGGACTGATAGACTAAATGCAGAGCAATGCAGGGAAAATGTAATCAGGCACTGAGAAATCTGGCAGATCTATTCTGGTCACCATTTAGGCTTCTGCCTCTCCTACAAATAAAATCACTGCCCAGTATAATTGAGTGGATTCTGGTTGGAAGGAACTTACTGTTTAAACTGCTCTGGGTAAGCTGCTTCATCTTTACAGGCATAGGTTAGGGAACTTGTAGATTTGAGGACAAAGCAACTGCCAGTGGGAAACTAGGGAGGATCTCAGAGGTTACAGCCAGAAAAATCACTTATATAACTTTATATAAATATACATATATATATATAAATAAAAATAAATACAAATTTGTATAAAAGATTTGGCGGTGTAATGCTTTCTGAAAAGAGACTTTGAAAAAAGGACCTGGGCACCAAAAGCCAGAAGGAGACCATTTTAGTTTAAGCGAATAATGGGATTTAAAGTGGGAGCTGCCTGTGCTGCGAGCGGCAGGAACGCTGCTCCCCACGCAGGTGCTGGCGGTGCTGGAGCCGTGCCACAGCACTCGGCTTGGAGGGCAGCTCCTTCTCCCCTGCCCGCGCGGCGCCGAACGGGAAGTGTCCGTGCTGGGAACTGGCTGCAGGTCGGGCAGCTCACCCTTTCCCACCCCTCCTTCCACCAGCAGCTTCTGCTCCTAAGAAAAACAACCCGCGGGACCTCAAATGGTGGTCTACTGCTTGGTTCAAAAGGTGGTCACACAGGGAGAGAAGTTTCCTGTGAAAGAAATGTAACCCACGGAAGCAACCCCAATGAACAGCAATGTCTTTGATATTCCTCGAAGGGCCAGGGCTGTAATGTAAAGTCTCAAGCATGGCAGTGTCTATGCATGTTACACCTCACTCCATGTCTCCTCTACATATTAAACACAAAGCTTCAATTTTATTAGAATGCCAGATACTACACTTATTTCTTTATTAATTTCTTTATTTTTATTTACTAGATCTAGTTCAAGTGTTCAGCAGCATTGGTGGAAAGACTCCTGCTGACTGCAATGAGTTTGGATCAGCCCTCTTGGTCCTCCCCCCACCCCAAAAAAACAGAAAAAAAAAAAAAAAAAAAAAAAAAAAAAACAGAAAAAAAAAGGATTATGTCATCAAATCCAAAGCCAATAAAGGGGAAAAAAATCTATGAACACCTACCTCAAGTATAATGTTAATGAAACTTTGAAAATGCAATCCATTTTTAAAAAATAAATAAAACCAGAGCTCTTCCAGTAGTTTTATCGTATTATCTACAGAGCCATAAACATCACACTTGATTTCTGTCTCATGCAAGATTTTGAGGAAGAGATAGTGCTTTACAGCATACAAATCACTAGAAAAAAAGATCCAAGCTTGAATAAAATAAGCTTGAAATGATTCTCTAGATAGCAATGCAGCTTTTGCCTACAGCACTAATATATTACACTTTGGCATCTCTAAAATATGGCTGTGAAGGATGCTGTGAACTTGCTAATTAATAGGACTCTTTTCTGCAGACATTTCATTAACCTAAACTTTTTAGTTTTCTGTAGATTGAATGCAAGCCTGCCTGTTTTTAATCTTTGTGCAATGGCTCCTAATGTTATAATTAATTTATTCCCACTAGCAAGAGTGGGGTATGGAAGTATATATTGGGTTATGCAAGAGATCTGAAATGAGTCATGCATAATTTATGTTGATGAATATTGTTGAGTATAATATTTTAAAGTTACTTCCTCTGATGGCTTTTTAATTCATAGAAATAATGTATTAACAAAAATGAGGAAGTCAAACATTTAAGTTTCCATGTAGTTTTAAAAAACGCACAGGCAAATATTTAGCAGGGATCTGCAAAGTGACATGAATGTAAAGAGTAAAACATATTTTATTGGTTTAGATAAGTTTTCCAATTGCCTAAACACTAGGTACAGTATCTTTAACAGCACCTTGCCTTTTCATGCCTTTTAACTTAGGCGACAGGAAAACTGAGGTCTCCATTTTCAAAAGTCTGGGGTCTCCTGCAGAGATCTCTCTTCTGAATCTTTTTGCTGCACGCAGGCCCGGAAGGTGAGAACAATTGGCCAGGAATATTACCCAGGAGCTGGATAAAGTGATGCCATATGCATGATGGGGATGAACACATGGCCACACTCCGTTCCTTCTGACTCTGATGCTTTGTCACTACTAAAGACTATTTTCATTCTTACTTTCTCTGTTTGTGGGATCCAAAGCATTTTATGATTTGCACTGAGGACGTCTTTGGAAGATGAATGGGAGTATGGGTGGAATTTTCCCTTCTCGCAAGACTGGGATGGTGAAACTTTGCTTCATTCTGCTTTGGTTTTTCTCCAACCATAACTGCAGCATATTGGGTAACTGCAGGTTACCCCATCCAGAAACAGGCAGGCAGGAAATAGGAGGAATGGTGTCTCCTGTCCTCTCTGAGGCAACAGGGAAACAAATAACTGTCATCAACTCTCATCTCATTGCCTTCATAAGGAAGGATGGAAGGGTCACCACTTTTGCTGAGCCAAGAAGCTCGCGCCCAAGTAGGTGGGTAGGATCAAGGGTATGACAAATTACTGCTGAGTGATGTTCCCAGATTTAATGGAGTTGCAGCCTAAATGAAGCACCTCCTTTGCATCTTGTCCATCTTCCCTTTTACCTTGTTTACTTTTTGATATTGCTGTTGCTGATGCCGTGGCTTTGTGCAGTTCTGGCAGAGAATTTGCTTGTTTGTCGCTAGCTCCTTTTGCAAGAACCCAAGATTGGTAAGTTGAGCTGCAACACTGATGCTGTATGAAACTGGAGAAGTACGGCTCCATAAATAACTCACATACACAAACCCATGGGTCAAGTCACATCACAAGCTTTTCATTAATCGTTAAAGCTTTTGTATCCTGTAACAGATCTAGGACCAAATATAACTTTTATGGGGACTAATTGTGCATAGGCACCAGATAATGTGAATTCCTCCCTTGCGAAATTACATTTCACTTCTCCTGAGAAAGAAGCCTTTTTATAATGGGCAAGAAAGTTCCATATTTGGGGGCATGAAAGACAGTTCTGTAGCAGGTGATTGTTTTAGATATGATAATGAGGAAACTAATAAGAAAGAATGCCAATCAAGTGGCTTAATAAGTGGCTAGAAAGTGAATGTATTAACTGTTACTGATGTGTTGCTCTCCAGGTTTTGCATGTCTATGCTCAGGCAAACCACAGTAATAAAACTCTCAGGAAATCTACATAGGGAAATGAAACTATGTTTTTCTTGATAAATAAAAACTACTTTTGGCTTGAATCTTTGCAAGGAGAAGACCTAAATGTATCATTTTAAACAATGATTGTAGATACTCTCATTTCCCTTTTCTTCTGCACTTTTTTTGAAACAATCTCTTAGACAGTGTCTTTTGGTTTCTCCATAGTTGGAGAACTTTGTAAGAAGGTGTTGTTATGTCATCCCTCTCCCCTGCCCCCCCTCTTCCCAGTATGGTAATAAAGAGCCTCAGGTATTTATCTGTACACATCCTGTCTTGAAGTCACAGTATTTTCCAGCGTGCAGATGGCTTTGGTTTTCCTTCTTTAGTATTCATTTTGTTATTCCCCCTGTGATTGTTCCAGCTTAATTGGTGTTTATTGTATAGCATTCTCCTAATTATATGCTTGCATAATTGCAATGTTTAGGGGTTTTAATGTCTGTTATGTGCCTATTCTGCAGCTCTTCATAATCTTTTTCAATATGTTTTGACATTGTAATCATTTCAGAGAATATCATTAAAACTATGCTTAATGTCTTTTAACTTATTGAAGATTAACACTCTATGATAAACACTCAGAGTTTGTTTTCTTTTCCATTCTTATTCTCTATTTTTTTGCCCAGCACTTTGGAAAAATGACATGGAGATTGTAGAACGGCAAGAAGAGCAAGTAAGCCAGTAATTATCTACTTTATATGCTTATGTTGTGAAGTATTCAAGCCCAAGTGTTTTTGAAAATTTGCTCATTCAGAAGTAGGCATAGTAACAAAAATTATTGTCAAGAAACTGTCTTGTGTCTACATCAGTTAACTCAATTCGGATCCTGTCTCACCTATTTGTGGGGTAATTAAAAAAAAAATACGGATATTTTTTCTCAATATGGCTTTGCTGAATCAGGAAATAGTTTGGCTTGAAAATAATAACAAAAAGAGAAAAGGGATTTTTGAGGAGCCAACTTAATTCGCTACGTCAACTTCCTAATCTGATTTCTTTCTTAAATTGAGAAGCTGCTCTGAAATTTCCCATCTCCACATCTTCTTCTACCCCTTGTAATTTGTTGCACTCTCATTTCCACCAGCACCATTTCCCACCATTTCTACCAGGTAACAGGGTAGAAGAAAATCAAAGCAAAAAAGCTGCATAGCAAAAACAGGCTAGAAGAGATCTTTGAAGCATTTTTAATCCTGAACATTGCAGTGACGTGTGTTATTGCACAGACCTCCAGGCAGTTGTTTAAAATAACTTTGGGAAGATGAAATGCAACAGGAGAATGAGAATGATCTGCCTTAACTGCAATAAAGAAACATCTTTAGAAGCACACCTCTAATCTGTATTTTAGGTTTTCTTTGAAATCGTTAGGCCTAGGCTGCAAATAGTAGGAGTTCTCGGAATCAATATAAAGATGCTTGTCACTGTGGTTTCATTACAGCAGATGCAGGAGGTATATAAAATATATTTAAACAATATACCAGATATTCTCTTCTGAAGTTCCTATGCCAGAACTTTGTAACTGCCATTCTTTGTGACTTTTTTTTTTTTCAATTGAAGATAACGATCAATTGTTCATGATGTTTTCAGGACAGTCCAAATAACAGAATGTTTCAGCTGTTATGATATGTCAGTAGGAATTACTGCTACTTGCATGTCATCTTATGATGGGGAAAGAACAGAAAAACAGTAAGAAAACATGAAAGAGGACTTGGATGCAGTCTACCATGACATTTCAACATTTTCTGAAACAAATTTGCTAACTGCACATTCTAATTGCGAAAAATATCTATAGGAATTTGATGAAGCCAATATCACAGAATCACAGAATAGCTGAGGTTGGAAGAGACTTCTAGAGATCATCTGCTCCAACCCCCTGCTCCAGAAGGGACACCCAGAGCCCGGGGCACAGGGTGGCAGCCAGGTGGGTTTGGAAGATCTCCAGAGAAGGAGCCTGCACAGCCTCTCTGGGCAGCCTGTGCCAGGGCTCTGGCACCCTCACAGGAAAGAAGTTCTTCCTTATTCATGGAGATGGAACTTCCTGTGTTTCGACTTGCACCCATTAGCCCCTGTCCTGTCACTGGCCACCACTGAAAAGACTTTGGCCCCATCCTCCCTACATTTACCCCTAAGGTACTTGTACATGTTGATCACATCTCCTCTCAATCTTCTCTTCTCTAGGCTAAAGAGGCCCAGCTCACTTAGTCTTTCCCCATATGATAGATGCTCCAGTCCTTTAATCAACTTTGTTGCTCTATGCTGCACCCTCTCTAGAAGCTCCACATCCCTCTTGCACTGGGGAGCCCAGAACTGCACACAACACTCCAGGTGTGGCCTCACCAGAGCTGAGTAGAGGGGCAGGATCCCCTCCCTCGCCCTGCTGGCAACACTCCTCCTGATGCAGGTCAGGATCCCATTGGCCTTCTTGGCCACGAGGGCACATTGCTGCCTCATGGTTAACTTGTTGTCAACCAGGACTCCCAAATCCCTCTCCATGGAGCTGCTCTCCAGCAGGTCAACCCCTAATCTGTACTGGTGTCTGGGGTTATTCCTTCCCAGGTGCAGGTCCCTCCACTTGCCCTTGTTGAGCCTCATGAGGTTCCTCCCTGCCCAAATCTCCATCCTCTCCAGGTCCCTCTGAATGGCGGCACAGCCCTCTGGAGTGTCAGTCACTCCACCCAGTTTAGTAGCATCAGCAAACTTGCTGAGAGTGCCCTCTGTCCCCTCGTCTAAGTCATTGATGAAAAAGCTGAACAGCACTGGGCCCAGTACTGACCCCCGTGGGACACCACTGGTCACAGGCCTCTAGCTAGACCCTTCCCTTTTTATCACCACCCTCTGAGCTCTGCCATCCAGCCAGTTCTCAATCCACCTCCCTGTCTACTCTTCCAGTCCACACTTCTGGAGCTTTCTGATGAGGATGTTATGGGAAACTGTATGGAAAGCCTTGCTGAAATCAAGGTAGACGAGATCCAGGACTCTCCCATCATCCAGCCAGCCAGTTATCCCATCGTAGAAAGCTATCGTGTTCATCAAACACAACTTCCCCTTGCTGAATTGATGCTGACTACTCCTGATCACCTTCTTTTCCTTGACATGCCTAGAGAGGGTCTCTAGGATGAGTTGTCTATCACCTTTCCAGGGATGGAGGTGAGGCTGAACGGCCTGTAGTTTCCTAGGTCCTTCCTCTTGCCCTCTTTTGAAGACTGAAGTGACACCAGCTTTCTTCCAGTACTCCGGCACCTTCTCTGCCCTCCATGACCTCTCGAAGATGATGGAGAGCAGCTGAGCAATGACCCCTGCCAGTTCCCTCAGCACTCCTGGGTGCATCCCATCGGGGCCCATAGACTTATTGGTGTCCAGTTTGCCTAAATAATCCCTAACCCAATCCTCCTCGACCAGCAGAAAATCCTCCTCTCTCCTGGTTCTCTCTCTTGTCTCCGGGCTCTGTAGTTCATGGGGACGAGCCTTAGCAGTAAAGACAGAAGCAAAGAAGGCATTTAGTAACTCTGCCTTCTCTGCATCCTCCGTCACCAAGGCACCCACCCCACTCAGCAGCCGACTAACATTTTCCCTAGTCCTCTTCCTGCTGCTGATGTATTTATAGAAACCCTTCCTGTTGGCCCTGACATCTCTCATTCTAGCTGGGGCAGCTTCACCTTGACTATGTGAGTCTTCAGAAGTTACCCTATTTTCCCATTTAGCCTCTTCAGGTTTAGGACGCCCTTCACAGGCTCTGGAGTTAGGCTGCTGCGAGTGGCATGACAGGCCATCGCCTACCCCATAACCTGCTTCCCCGATGATAGTCCCCTCCCCTGTCAAATCTGGTTTAAAGCCCTCTCAGTGAGCCCGGCTAGCTCATGACCCAGGACCCTCTTCCCCCCTTTGAGAAAGATGGATCCCATTAGATCCATCATGACTGCTGCTATGTAAGGCTTCTTGTTGTTGAAAAAAGCAAAGTTGTGGTGATGACACCAGCCATGGAGCCACTTGTTGATGGGCCATATCCTCCTATTTTGTCTATATTGCTGCCAGCACTGGGAAGAATGGAAGAGATTATGACCTGCATGGCTGAGTTCCTGGTTGTTTGCCCCAGTTCCCTGAAGTCCCTTTTGATTGCATGCAGGCTATGCGTTGCAGACTCTTCTCCCACATGTAGGACCATCAATGGATAAGAGTCTGTGGGTCTAACCAGGCTGGGGAGTTTCCGGGTGACATCTTTATATATGTCTACATACATATTTGCTCAGAACTTTTTTTTTTAAAAAGAAAACTGTTATTATGTATGTCAGTATAAATAAACAATATAATTCAGATGCGAGATCAGAATTTTGCAGTCATTCTTTTATAGATATACTGTATTGTATAGCCATCTGTGATTCATTTGTTTATTTAAGTCATCTTGTTATTTAGGTTATGATGTTTCATTCCAGAAAAATGTGGACTTTTATTTCAAAGCCAGGGCATTGCAGCTAATAGCAACAATAGTAGATCTACTGTTTGTCACTCTTTCCAGTCAGCGCTAAATGCTGTACTTGTTTAATAAACAAACTCCATATGTCCATATGTGAAAACTTATAGTATCAAAGGCACTCTACCCCTTTGCAAACTTCTATAAAAATGAACAGCACTTTTGTCTGATTGCAAAGCACTGGAAAGGGTCTCATCTGAGTGTTACATAACAGCTCTTCCTATCTTTTAGACTTCCCATACTGAATTGCTCTGCTAGAGCTTTCTTTTTCAAGCTAAAAATAAGCCCATAATTTTATTTTTTCAATTATCTGTAATGCATTGGAAGAATTTTAATTCCGGAAAAAGGAAGAAAACAGAAAAGAAAATATTGTTTTTGCAGCAGGCAGTCCTTTTATCTTATTAGAGCCATACAGTGTGTAAAAACACAGCGATCAGAAAATATAAAACAAATTCCAAGAGACTGATCATAATAATCAGGCCTTTTTTTAAAAAAAAAATCTAAAGTGCTAAAATTATCAATGCAAGCAATGACTAACTCTGATTACAGCCACTTGTGTTAAGAATTCATAAGCAGTACAGGTTTATGAAAAAGTTCAAGCCAGCAATAATGTACCTGGTTCTTTAGATTCATCTATTTTTGCTTTAGTTGATAGAAAGACAGACTTTTAAAAGATCACATAAGTAAACAGATAAGAAGAAAAGGAAAACAGATGATAAAGAGTGCTGTAGAGTTGGAGAAGCGTTCCTAATTAGGGAACGTAGGAAAAATATGGGTATATACTATAAATATGCCTGTATAAGTATCTGAGGAGAAGAGCATTTAATGGAAAATGCTGCAAAAGAGGGGAAAAGTCAGCAATATTTCATCTGCATACTGGTCCTGTTTCCTCTAAAGAGAAAAAATCTGTATTCTGCTGTATGATGATGGAAAGAGCATGTGCTTGGAGGAAGAAACTGAGGCTTTTTTTGTTTAACTTTTCATCAGTGACTTGGATGAGGGCACAGAGTGCACTTTCAGCAAGTTTGCAGATGATACTAAACTGGGTGGAGTGGCCGACACTCCAGAGGGCTGTGCCGCCATTCAGAGGGACCTGGAGAGGATGGAGATTTGGGCAGGGAGGAACCTCATGAGGCTCAACAAGGGCAATTGGAGGGACCTGCACCTGGGAAGGAATAACCCCAGACACCAGTACAGATTAGGGGTTGACCTGCTGGAGAGCAGCTCCGCAGAGAGGGATTTGGGAGTCCTGGTTGACAGCAAGTTAACCATGAGGCAGCAATGTGCCCTCGTGGCCAAGAAGGCCAATGGGATCCTGACCTGCATCAGCAGGAGTGTTGCCAGCAGGTCGAGGGAGGGGATCCTGCCCCTGGACTCAGCTCTGGTGAGGCCACACCTGGAGTATTGGGTGCAGTTCTGGGCTCCCCAGTGCAAGAGGGACGTGGAGCTTCTAGAGAGGGTGCAGCATAGAGCAACAAAGTTGATTAAAGGACTGGAGCATCTATCATATGGGGAAAGACTAAGCGAGCTGGGCCTCTTTAGTCTAGAGAAGAGAAGATTGAGAGGAGATGTGATCAACATGTACAAGTACCTTAGGGGTAAATGTAGGGAGGATGGGGCCAAAGTCTTTTCAGTGGTGGCCAGTGACAGGACAGGGGCTAACGGGTGCAAGTCGAAACACAGGAAGTTCCATCTCCATGAATAAGGAGGAACTTCTTTCCTGTGAGGGTGCCAGAGCCCTGGCACAGGCTGCCCAGAGAGGCTGTGCAGGCTCCTTCTCTGGAGATCTTCCAAACCCACCTGGCTGCCACCCTGTGCCCCGTGCTCTGGGTGTCCCTGCTGGAGCAGGGGGGTGGAGTAGATGATCTCTAGAAGTCTCTTCCAACCTCAACCATTCTGTGATTCTGTGGTTTGTTACAGTGGGCCAGGAGAAGATGTGCTGCTTTTTGTGGAGAGTCATTCTGATTCACCCAACAGGTACTGATGACACAGAGGACATTAAGACTATGGAAATCAGGAGTAACTGAGGGCTTACACCATTTTCTTGTGTCTATTCCTTAGGATAGACCTGTGGCAAGTCCTGCTGGAGGAATCTCTCTTGCTCCCGCACAGCCTTGAGGCAGCCAAAGAGCAAAGTGGCCTGTAGCTGCTGACAGGCCAGGTTTTATAAGAGTTTTTATTCTAGGGAATCAGGATGACTGTGGGAACAGACAAAGATGCCAGAGATGTTTGCTAATGAGCACATACTGTATAAAAGTAAGTGAAATGTAATAAGCTGTGAGCCGTTCAATAATGCTTTTTGTGGATTAATGTGCCTACTCATTGATTTGACTGAGTCAAATCCCAAGCCAAGTGTTGTCTCTGAGAGGGGAGGTGGAGCCTGGATGCTTGTTTTTTCCATCTTTCTTGCAGGGGAGATACACTTTTTATAGTGTTAGTGCCATGCTACCTACTTGCTATCTCCTGTCAGCTTCTACATACATATTACTAATGCATGATATGGGCCCTATCAGGGTAAATGGATTTAGTTAAATGTGCACTCATCCTCATTTCAGGTTCGTGTCCCAGTTTCATGTAATAGTTTTTGTATCAAAGGTAACTTTATTTCTACCAACTCTAGATACGCAGTTACCAACAAAATAAATCTTTCTGTTGCATATGAATGGTTTCTAGGTGTCAGCCTGTGTTAAACCTAACATGTCTGTTTGCCTGCGTAGCTCTATGGAAGGGCTTTGGTAGTTTTTTTATCTGTCCAATGGTGCCTGTAGCTGGGGTATCAGACCACTCACTTGGCACTCAGCGGGCATTTTCACCTTCTTAGTCCTGGGGGTCCTGGTTGCTGTGTCCTTTCTAACAGCACCTCTAGTTAGCTGAGTGAGGAGACTGGGTCAAAGCTACATTCAAGAGAAAATGTTTTTGAGTGAGAGAAAAAGAAAAAAAAAAAAAAAGGATTTTCTAAATATTCGGGACACTTGTTTAAGAATCCAAGAGTGAAGATGCAAATCTATGATCACAGATAAAGCACCCCCTCTGTCTGCCTCATTTCTCCGTCCCTAAAATGAAAAACGATGATATTTCTTTATCTCAAAAAAAGAGGTTAAAAATGCATTAAAACTTGCAAAACACTTGCTGTTTAACAATGGGGAATACAAAAGTACAAATAAGTTCCCTGTGAGCGGGAAAAAAAAGAAAAGAAGCTTTTTGCTATTTATGAAATCTTTATGACATTTATCTTACTCTTAACAATCAATTATAAATGCTAATATTTTAGCACTAATTTCTACTGCTGTCAGAGACTTCTATTTTTTTTTCTTAAAATTACTATCAACATGTCCAAGTTAAACCAAGCAGTGCTAGACTTAATGTCAGATTAAAACCTTTATCTTTTAATATTCTATCGCATTCTCTGCCTTTTGTCATGCTCAAGCATAATGTGTCTGGGCATACTGCTAACTTAGATGACTTTTCCCAAAACAAAGTTTGTCAAGGGAACTTGTCTTCCTACACACAGTTGTGAGTTTTCTTGTTTCTTCATCATTTGTATCATACAGAGGAAATATTTTTGTGAACCATCTGTTGTCCCAAGAATGTTTTTTACACTCCTGGAATCAAAATATTTGATTTTGCAAATCAGTAGCAAAGAACGTTTCTGGACATTTTGAGAGGATTGCATGGTAGGATACAACCTCTTCTGAGCAAGCTGCACATCCCTGGAGACACCTCAAACAGATACAGATCTCATGGTAATAGTTCACATACACAGGCTTGGCAGTTCTAGTGGAGGATTGTGTTGGGCCATTGAGTTTATTTTTGACTCATGTTTTGCCTCGTGTTTGCTAAATTAATTTGCACACGTATGAGATTTCACACAGTAATGGGCACTGAGTTTATCATCTGTATGACATGGGTTTTTAATCCAAGCATATTGAAATGTTCCACACAACAGTATACAATCTAATATTTCCTACAGAATTAAACACACGTAAACCTGCCCCTTTAAATATATGGAAATCTCTTGACTTTAATGATACAATTGTAAGACTTTTGCACAGCCACTAAGCACACAACTAATCTGGAGTGAGTCTTTGAAGTGCAAATTGTACATTTCCCACCAAACACTTAGAGCAAAAGATGGGAAACATCAATTCACACTACTGGCAAAAAAAAATGATTCCAGTTTGTCACAAGAAGAAAGGTTTTAAATTTGCAATTTTCATCTACAAGATAAGGTGTTAATGAATTATATATTTTACCCAGATGGGTATGTAAATTTTACCTGAACTTTGTGACAGAGCAGCTATTGTACAACTACTGCAAAAGGTGGAGACAGCAGTCAGTTGATGGGGAAAACATCCAATTTGTCCTATGGTTGCTTTTCTCTAGTCCTTTCATGTATTCTGAGTCTTACTCAAAGGTTACCAAAATCATGAAGATAAGCTATATTTTTATAGGTTTCAGACTGGGTCAGATTTGCAAGATGCAGAATATATCCTTTGAGTTTGTACAAGTGGAGAGTTGTTAGTTCTCTCTCCCTTGTTGCAAAACAGACGGTCTAAAAAAAAAAGAAAAAGAAAAAAGAGTTTTTTTAGTATAGTTTCAGGTCATGAGGAGATTGTTGCTACTAAGTGATATATATATATAATAACAATATTATACCAATATCTATCTAAACCACATTCAGTAAATTAGGAGACATTTCTTGGGGTAAAGGTGGAGGATTCCGTATAAGTGAACATGATTCTGTGATACTGATTGCTACCAATGAGCCTTCATTAACAGGCTTTCTAAAAGCAGAGTAAGGATTGTAGGGCAAGAGATAATTTCCCAAAGACAGAAATATTTTAACCCTCCAAAAAAAAAAAGAAAAAAGAATCAAGGAGCTAATACATACAAAAGATTTTGATATACGATCTGGTTTCTGAAAGGCTGTTTTGCATCAAGAGTAGCTGAGTAATTTGCAACAACACAATGGAAATCCAAAATTATCCACAATTAGAGAAAGGACAATTTTTAATTTATATAATGGCTGACACTGCCAGATTAGTTAATAAACTTCAGACATGTATTATGAATAGCTCTATGGAAATACAATTTTTTCTCTTTTTTCATTTTTTTTTTTCAGAAAAAATGACTTTCTAAAAAGAGAGTTAAAGCTGCAGATACATATTTGTAGTTTATAGATTAAAGTATTAGCAGAATGTCATTGCTAGCCTGTTATTATTAATTACACAACCCTATTCAGATATGCAAAAAAATAAGTTCAGCTCTGCCCAGTAATTATAAAGCAACTGAGGCTGGAAGGCAGCCCTGGAGAGCGTCTGGTCCAGTCCGCAGTGCAGAGCAGGGTCAGGTACAGCCTGTTGCCCAGGTCTGTGTCTAGCTGGGTTTGGAATATATCGCAGACTCCACAACCTCACTGGGAAAACTGCTCAAGGGTCCAACCACCTTCACAACAACAAAGTGGTGTTTTTATTTTGAAGTGAAATTGCCAGTTATGCTTGTTATTTA
The DNA here is from genome assembly GCA_013398735.1 of Nothocercus julius. Lineage (NCBI taxonomy): Eukaryota > Metazoa > Chordata > Aves > Tinamiformes > Tinamidae > Nothocercus > Nothocercus julius. The sequence continues at coordinate 6,421,603 of VZSV01000027.1, read as the reverse complement.
GTCACTGGTTACCACGGAAAAGGGTCTGGCTCTGTCATCTTTACACCTACAATATCTATGATGAGAGTGTTTTAAACATGTTAGTCCGTACTAGACTAAGGTGATCAATTCATTTTGTTGTGGATTTATTGCATTTCTTTCTCCAACTCTCTTTTCTAGGTAAGAACTTTTGTCTTAGTATATGAAGCCAAGTTACAGATTTAGGAGTTATGCAATGAACACTTAAATCCTTTGTTAAAAGGTGAAGAGCAATCAGCTATTCCTAGAGCTTTCCTAATCCCCAAGGATCAGGGCCTCAGAACTATTTCATATCTGAAGCATGAATACTTTAAGTCATAAGTGGCTTCATATATCTGTCTCATCATAGTAATGGAGGCAACATGTAATATCCGAAACATTTAGAAAATTTTGGACTAGAGTCACTCCTCAACCATGGATTTTTATCTCTAATTACTGTGAATTTTTCAATTACATAGTGTTTTTTTAAGTGCAGAACTGAGTCCAACCTAGATCTAATAAATAGAATATTACAGAATAAATCACTGGGACAAATTTTATGCTTGGCTACAGCAGCATAAATGTAAAGCAGATTCACTGAAGTCAACTGGGTAACAGCAGATTTATGCTACCATTACCGAGAAGTGATTTGCTGGAAAAGTTTGCTTTCTACTTCCTCACTGCTGCAGTTTCTATATGGCTAATATGTGTAATAACTGTTCTTAGCCTACCGGTTTAGTAGCAAACATGTAAAATTTGGCCAAACTAAGCATAAACAGTCACTTTGAGGGCTGCCATCCTTAAGTTGCAGTTAGCAGGAAACCTGTGTTTCCTTAAACGATGCAACGTACGCAATCATGCTGGTTCTCTCTGTCCATGTTTTCCTATTGACATTTGACTCTTCTGCTGGCAAAGAGACTATGGTCATAGAGACAATAATTTCCACACTTTATGAAACTAGATGTGCTGCAGAAGAGACAGATACTGTTAGCTTATGCTGGGGAAAGAAAGCTGAGTGGTAAACTCAATCATTATTAGATACCAAGAATCCCACAGCAGAAAAAGATTTGACTGATTTCCCAATCGCAGGAAGCTGCCTTCCAGAGCTCAGATTTTGTTTTTCTGCAATCAGAGTTTGTAAATATGAAAAGGACATTGTAAGACACTGGATTTCATGGGCTTTGTGGTTCCTGGGACTACCTGCAGGTAGCGCGGCTACTTGGCAACCAAGTACATTGGTAAAAAGTAGCTTCTCTGGTGAGCTAATACTGTCTTTTTTTTTTTTGGATGGAGGAGGAAGGGAGGAAGCTAGGACCTGAAAAGGAGAGGCTGTGGGCCACAAAGACCAAGGACAGAGTTAAATTAGGGCATTGCAATCACTGCTTAGTGGCCTAACCAGAACTCTATGCTAAAAATCCTAAAAGGAGTATAACACCTTCCTGAGAAGTGATTATGGCTGCTACTAACAAGCACAAGCAGCAGAATCATTGCCTGACAGCAGCCCAAGGTTTGGTGGTCTGCTGAAGGATGGGGGAGAAGGGAATCATAGAATCATAGAATACTTAAGGTTGGAAGGGACCTCTAGAGATCAGCTAGTCCAACCCCCCTGCACACGCAGGGTCACCTAGAGCAGGTGGCTCAGGACTGCGTCCAAGCTGGTTCGGAAGGTCTCCAGAGAAGGAGCCTGCACAGCCTCTCTGGGCAGCCTGTGCCAGGGCTCTGCCACCCTCACTGGCAAGAAATTTTTCCTAAAGTTCCTGTGGAACTTTTGGTGCTTCAGTTTGTGACTGTTTCCTCTAGTCCTGTTGCTGGCCACCACTGAGAAGAGGCTGGCCCCATCCTCCTCACTGCCTCCCTTGAGGTACTTATAGACACTGAAGAGGTCTCCCCTCAGCCTTCTCTTCTCCAGGCTGAACAGGCCCAGCTCTCTCAGCCTTTCCTCATAGGGCAGATGTTCCAGGCCCCGGATCATCCTCGTAGCCCTGCGCTGGACTCTCTCCAGCAGATCCTGAGAAACTTCAGCCCTCACTTAAATCTCTTCCTCACGCCTACATTTGTGACAGAGTTCATAAAAGGCAGAGGTCATTGGAAGAAAAGGGTAATGGAAACATATACTTCAGGCTCCCTTAAAACAAAGTGTATATCAACTTTGACATGGGCATCTCAAGAACCATCTTGTTCATTGGTATTTGTCATTGTAAGACTCATCAAGTCTGGTAATGTTATAGTTTCCCAGTGGCAAACGCTAACTCTGTCCCAGCAAAGACAATGGATCAACCCTGCTACATTAATTCAGCAGATTGATAGTGTACTTCAGTCTATTGCAATCTTCTTAGTCTATGCTGTATATCTGCTTTTGTGGCTACCTTCTCTTCCCTGGAAAAACACTTTCAATCTACCAATTTATTGCCCAACACACATCTTAAAATGTCATATCAAATTGAATTTTAATGGACACAGTTGGTAATAATCAATGACCTTTTAAGAGATATTGTGCCAATAAATAGGTATAGACTATCTTGCCTGAAATATCTGCACTGTCCTATTCTTCCTCCAGATAGCTGAATAATTCTTCCAGGAATTTAATGAATGCTTCATAGGCTAGTAGAGAGGGCAAATACTCTCTCGTGCCTTATGATCATGGTATCCAGAATGAGGGTTTTGAATGAGGTGTTTTGCAAAATGAGCTCTCATGTGTGGATTAAATTGTGTAATTCTTTGTTATGAGTAACTGCATACAGTGTTGCATGAAGTGCAAGTAGTGTTGGGATTGTGCTTGCAAGCATACATTGAAAGAAGGATTCAGCTATGTGTGTTTGTACTAGAAATACCAGCTTTTGTGAGTATAACTAATTGCATGAATTTAGCAGCGGATATCTACTTTTCTCAGTGAAATAATTCCAATAATTTTAAAATTATTTGCTGAAAAGGTAAAACTAGTATTAGTTTATAGCATAAGCTATCTGCTGCAATGTGTTAAGCTTCATCAAAAGCTCAGTGTCCTGCATAGCATGTTTGACTTATTCAAACTGTGTACTGTGAGACAAATTCAGATAGGAGAATATTAGCAATGACTCTCAATATGTTGTTCTTCAAGACTGTCCCCAAACAAGGACCTGAGCCAAGCCTGGAGAAAAGGTTGCCAGGCAGGCAGGGGAGGGCACACAGGGGAAATACGTAGAAGAACTTAGTAAGAAAGCATGGTCAGACTGAAAGGAAAAGATAGACATCTGTAGCGAGTTTTTGCTGTTCCTTGTGTAGGAAAATCTCAGGTCTATTTGTCCCTAATTGAGTCCTGAATGACTAATAGAAGTGCAATACACAGCTCTTGTCATTTGCAAACTAAAAAGTGTGAAGCAGACAGAATACTAACTGTCAAATAATCAAGCTAAGACGTCTTATTGAGAAGCATCTGCAAGATGCTTTTGGAAAAAAAGTTTTTTATTTAGCTGAATCCTTCTACCTTCCATCTGCAGAGATCATTCTTCATGTTGGCCACAAAATAAAGCACTAGGCTACGGATGAAAGCTGTCAGGAAGTATGGCTTGTATTGCCTGCAAATATGATGTTTTTCTTTGTTTATAAACAAATAGCCAGGTTTGAAATATTTTTTGTGCGTGTGTTTAAGTCAGATGAAGGTACATAAAAGTCTTTTCACACGAGACACAGAAGTTATCTATTTAGGAATGTAAAAGAAATTCTTCAGTGGGAAAGATGGTCAGTACCTTCTTTTGTTGTTAAGCTATAAAATAGGGTGTCAACTACAGCTGTAGTGATACATCCACTTCTTATGATAGTCTAGCACAAAAATGATGGTGTGACAATGGCTTATCAACTCTTAAAAAAAAATAAAAAGAAAAAAACCCAAAAGTGTATTCAAAGGGAATTTTAAGCAGGCCCTTTCAATGCTCAGTTGAAAACATGTCTTGGTAGGCACAATTTATCTGCCCAACTATTTGAAATATAACAAACAAAGTTTGATACACTGCAGAGAGAGAATTGAAAAGGAGGTGCAAAACACCAACTGGAAGTATGAAAATGCACTGAACTCAGCAAAAAGACACTGAAATACACAATTTTACCAATAACGTGAAAGTGTAGGGGAAGGTTTTCCTAAACCAAGAATAATTCATTTATAATTAATGGAGTACTGATTTCCATTGCAGACATAATCATGCATTTCAAAGGAGTAATATAAATCTGAATGAGACCATGCACACTTCCAGATAACAGCGGATTGCCTAAATGTGCTCTGAATGTTAACTATTCACAGTTGATTATTTTATCACAGTTGAACCTTGCTGTGAAGTTGAGGTAGATGTACCTTTTCTTAATGGTACATTGAGGTTTAAGGTATATAACATTGAGGTTTAAGGACTTCCTAGACAAAATGCAGTTTGGTTTGATAACCATACACTTGCTATGTATGGTAGCCAAGACTCAAGAGTAATGGGCTGGCCCTGCAGTATGCTGAGTGAATAGGTTTCCCTCATTTAATTAGGATGATCGTAGAACAACAAGGAGAAGGATCAGGTGTGTCTACCTCTATGTTTATGTATCTCTGTAGACACCTCTGGACTTTTTTCAAGTGAATATCACTCCTAGTATCACTAACAACTAACCTTTTTTCTTCTCTCTGCCTCTGTTCGGATCAGTTAGTGACTGTAAAGTGGGAGATTAGTTATCAGGAAGTCTATGTCCCATGACAGCTTCTAACATTATTATTATTTTTTATTTTTCACTATCACTTAACAACTCTGTGTTTCACTTTCTTGTTTAATAATGCATATCCATCAGGACTGCTGTAAGGTTGCAGTCCTTAACATTCATAAAGTATTGTAACACATCAGTGAAATAACGGAAATTACTTTACATTAGTAAAACAGCAGAAGTGGCATCATGGAAATAAAAAGCCTCATAATTCAGTAGGATACAAACTGTATCAATTAGGCCTTTTGAATTAAAAATTCTGAACAAAATACTTTCCCTATACTTAGCTTGATAACATATCTTTAGCTAGAACACCATTCTTCAAAGCCTGATTTAAGGCATGTATTACTCATTGTTTGGCAAAATGCAATAGAGGTAAGAGGAGAAAGATTAAATATATTAAAAAGTTTCCATGTTCTGAGGTTCCTAAGACAGGTCAGTGGACCTATCATAAGGAAAGAGAACAGTGTCTTATATGTACCCATGCCTTAAGATTACACAGATTTTTAAAGAACTATGATATATAGAGATGATTTATAAATGTAAAATCGGTTTTCACCTAACTGTGAAATTTGATGGTGTAAAAATGAGGAACTTAACACCTTGAGACATGTCTAGATCTTTTACTTAAGTATCTCTTTCACCATTTGTTTGCTATAAAAGTTATGACACTATTATTTTCTTTTCCCACTCAGTTTTCCTTCCTTCACATTCCTCCCCCTTTCCCTGTTTTCCTTTAAAACATTACCATGTAAGTTATTTAAAAAGATTTTTTTTCAGAGAAAAACATATTTTTTCAGCTTTTGTCTAGATTTCAGATTTTGCCTAGAAACAAAAAGAAAAAAAAGTATTTTGACAGGGGATAGAGAGGAACTTATTGTAAGTGCAAATCTTTTTTTTTTTTTTTTTTCCTGGACTTCCTTTATGGAAGCCTGCTGCTAAAGTTCATATCCTTGTAAAATTTTTGTAAAATACAAGCAGCGAGGGCATATGTGGGCTAACTTGGGTTAACATTTCTTCACAAAAGGCAGAAACACCTAAAAGACAGTTCTGTTAATCCATGTCAAACCTCTTTTCCCATACTAGACTTCTATTATTCCTATTATTTTTGCATTAAAATGATAATGCACTTGATAGGATGGGAATATTAGTTCCTTGCCAGTCATAGTCTTAGTTCTTGAGTAAACCATTCCTAATCACTAGACAACATGACCATTCTGGCTGTGGTGGTTCTTCCTCTGTATGATTCTTCCTAGAATAAAGTTGAATGAACACTGTTTGGGATCCAGCATTTAGGCTTATATATACTCTTCCATGAACTTGTGCTACAAAAATAAGTGTGACCGTCTTCTACTTGTTCCGCTTTATATTATTTTCATAGTTTTTTTATACTGGAAATAGTCATGTCCACCCATACACAGTCACCGTTATTGCAGTTTGTACAAGATAATGAGAATCCAGGCCTTTTTTTGGACACAGAAGCAAAACTACTGTAGGAACTTCAGTTCGGTTAAGGGAGTTGCATAAACTTGTCTAATCTAATTTCAGAGCTTGAGCTGCTCTGAGGTCAAGGAGAACAACGAGAGAGAGGGAAACTACAGCAGCAGAAAGTAGGAAACCATTAACCAATTGGAAGAGTGAGGTGTCCATCTCTTGATCAGAAAGAAACCCTGTTTAAAATATTTGAAGGGTGCACCTGCAAAAAGGAGAAAAAAATCCTCAAGTGCTGCACTGTGAAAGAGAAGGTTTGAAAAACTGCCAAAGGCAGCATGGAATTATTTTTGAGGCAAGAAAAGGCCATATTGGCGATTTTTACAATACAGCTGAAGAAGAGCTATGTGTGATATTAGTGATACTGGTTTGGAGGCACAGACTAATGTTAGAAGACGAACCTGTGAAAGTAACTTATATATTGCACTAGAGAACTGGGAAAAAATATCTTGGTATTTTCCCTGCTTTGAAATTCTGCTGCTATTTTCACGCCGTTTCCATAAAAATCTCCCCAGCTTTAATCTTTGATAAATCATACACTCACAGGGGAGAAGGAGGAAGGGCTAAATATCTTATGTTTCTTCTTTTAGCTGAACCTGGACTTTTTCCTCATGAAGAGTCAATGGAATACACTCATGTCTCTCAAAAATGCCAAAGTATTTCACAATTGGATTGTGAAATACCACCAGGTCCAAACTTAAGTGGCTGCTGAGCGGGACTAAAGATGCAAGTCTGCTTTTGTAAGCAAGGGCATGAAGTGCTTGAGAAAGTAGAGGATGAGCAGTTCTTGGGTTCACCCTCCTAGGTTTTCACATGAAGTTGTGTTCTGTCCTTTACCCAGAGTAAAGCATAAACTTCCAGATCTGCTTTCTTCAAGAATAAAAGTTGGATGTAGGAAAAAGGAGGTCATCAAAGAAGTGAACATTTAAAAATATAATGTATTTGATATGAATATCATATATAAGAAGTATATGCATCCTCCCTCTTGGACTTTAGAGATAAGTAGTTTAAGATTTCAAAACAGAGATTAACATGTCTAAATGATGTTGTCAAACATGGGAACCCACAGTACCCCTGACTGGTGTATTTAAGTTGCTCAAATTACAATAACTTATAACAGTCCTTGAAAGTCTGCTTTGCCAACAAAGAGCTGCCGTCCAGACCGGTCCCTCCACGTTTCTAGATTAATCATGAGGATTGAGGAATCCCTAATTTTTTGGTTTATATTACCAGTCACTAGTTTGTATTCATAGTTGCCCAGCTCATCTATCCTCAGACAGAATGAGAAGGCTGCATAAATTATGGGGCAAAACCTAGCTTAGGACATTCTCATTCACATAGCGTATCAGGTAGCCTGCTGACATCTCACCAGACGTTGGGCAGTTCAGGATGGCAATAACACACTGCCTTTCACTTCTGTCAACATTAAGAGAAGGCTCAAGTTACTAAGAGCAGAATCCAAAGTCATTAATGTGATTTTTTATGTAGGATTTCAGGTCCTTTCTTTCCGGCAGAAGGAAACATTCAGGAAAAAAAAAAAAAGTGTTGCAATTTCTCTCTCTCTATATATACATGTATATGCACATGTGATTGTCTCCTTTTAATATGAACTCACAAGAATATATGAAAAGAGGATTTAAGTGCACCCTACCTATTCATCAATTTTTTAAAAAACTCTCTCACTGGATGTCACTGGATGAATCCATCAGCCTGGAATTTATATTTATTTAAAACTCCATTACTGAAACATGGAGTTTCAACTTTCACAGTTAGCTATGGAATTTGGGAAATAACAGTGCTATAAAATAAAAATGTAATCGGGAGCAGGAACAAAATAACAGGAAAATTCTTCATAAAATAATGGTGACTTACTCTTAGGGTTTTTTGTCCTGAATTATGGAATGGGAGTCCATAGCTAGGTCACATTTAGGGAGACCAAACAAACTGTTTTCTTCCTTATTCTGGTCTCCCATGTCCTAAGTGCTATATTCATACTTTGTAGCAGAAATTTCCTTTGGAATTTCAAGAACTTTTATGAATAAAACTTTTGGGGAATTTGCACAAAATCAACTATTTTGAATCGTCTTTTTCAAATCAGAAAGCTGACAGCTTTCTGTCCTATTTCGTCTCCATGTGAAGTTTCCAGTCATGAGCTGCCTGCAGGCAACAAGAGCTAGGTCTAATATAAGCAACCAGGTAAATACTTTTAAAGCTGAACAAAATCCTACACTATTAAGTAAGATGTAACTTCTCTGCAGTCAACCTCTTCCTATCAAGGTCATTACCAAGTGTTAGGGGATGTGATATTATTTTCCAGTTCATGATGACTGATTCCATTGCCTTTGTCTTCTATACACAAAACATTAATCTTTCTGGAGTATATATCCAGCTATTCCCATGGTACCTTCTTCAAAGCTTTCTATTGATTTATTCTTTTCATCTGTCATTCACACTATAACTGTTCCAGCTCTTGTGATTTTTTTGAATCCTATTCCCTAGATTCCTGTTGCTATTGATTTTTTTTCTACTTTTGTGTGCGATTTTCCAGAATTAATCTATTTTCAGCTTTTCTTTTATTCAGTATGTATAATAAGAAAACCTGGAGGAATCACTTGCCTTTCTAATAAAGGGCACAACTAAGAGCTAGGGGTGCTATATTTCCAACTCTGCATCTTTCAGAAAGATATTAGTGATTTTTCCAGTATGTCTGTGACAGAATGGTAACAAAAGGAACTAAGATTTCTTTGAATATACTAAAACTGTTTTATAAAAATCATTGAAAATCCATTTTCACATTTGCGAAGTTTTTTTTTTTTTTTTCCTATAAAAGGCTTAATACAACTTTTTAATTCTGTTGGCAGACTGGTGTCCTGCAGCACTGGTAATATAATAACTCACTAAAAATTTTGTATAGTGTACAACTGAAAAGTCTATAAGAGTTCAAGAGAGTTGACATTGTTTTGATGACTTGGAAGCTAAAAGAAACATTTCAGGAATGCCTCATAAATTGAGTCCTTATTAAGTTAGGTGAGCTGCAAATTTTTATTTTCCAGCTAAACTAAAGCTGGGCAGAGGTACAGAGCACTGCATCCCATCTCTGCTCTAAAAAGCGATTGGAAGTTTATTCTCTTCATATGCAGCAAGGACAAAAGTCTTTTCAGCAATCTATGGAGTGTGCAGATATTATTCCTTGGCTACCTTTTTAGAAGGATAGAAGAGTATAGGTAGGAGAAATGTTTCCCTTTTGTCAGTCTCACCTTGCCAAAGGATGAAAGACAAGTTCCCCAGCCTACTACTGAAAAAAAACCATTCAATCCTGGCTCTGGCTCTTAGCAAAATGGTTTGACATATCTGCAAGAGCAAGATGTACTACATTTAGGAATGGTCCGAATTAAAAAAAAAATAGGAAAGGAAGGTGCCTAAACAACTCTTATTAGGAGCAAAGTTCTTTTTTTTTTTTTCAGTTGACATAATTTTCACTACCTCTCCTCACATGACATGAGCTCTGAGACGGGGGGAAGCACTTGGCTTCCTTCCCTTGCTGAGTCCACAGCTAGGGAATGCCCTGCTTGCCATGATGGAGCCCTGCAGAAGGTGTGGGAGAGGCCATCTTTGCACAGGGGACCACAGGCCTGGTTCGCTTCCCCCAGGGGAATCCAAGCTTTTCACCTCTAAGGCAATAGAGATAGTGGGGATTTGGGGGAATAGAAGCCTCCAAATATTCCCTCAATCACTATGCACTTTTAAGGTCAGATTGGTGGCTGATTAGAGAAAGAATAAAAAAATAAATAAAACAGGGCACCCTTTGATGTTTAAAGGATCTATGCCATTAAAGAGAGGAAAAGATGAGCAGAAATTTTCAATTCAGCTGGTGGAATGTGAAAAACATTTCTTTTAGGGATCAAGAAGGGAGAAATAGAGCTTACTTATGAATGTTATTGGTCAAAAGAGATAAACTATTATTAGTAGTAAATTCAAAGGAAAAACTTATGTGCTGGCTCATTGTTTGAAGTTACGAACAAGGTGCTCATAAGCACCAACAGACAGGTAGATGATATGATATCTCACTTGGGGTAAGAGTCCCTCAAGCATTAAAAATGCATTTAATGTTCGTAAGAAAAAAGAAAAATAGAAAAAAAAAGATGTCTTCTTTTTCTCTACACTCTACAAAACAAACAAAAAAAAATCTGTGGTCTCAACTTCACATTTAACAGCTTTGCTTTTGGTATGAAAGGCATTTGACAAGTGAACCATTACGATAGTCAGGAGTGCTACTCTAACAACTGCTGTCAGGCAAAGAGCTTCTGTTCTCTTTCTACTCTCCTCCTACTCCTTTACTTAACAGATAAATTCAGTTTACAGCCTCAAGCTGTAAATAAATATCATTTATATAAACTAGAATGTTAGGGCCTGGTTTCCAACCCTCCATTTCCTACCCTCTGAAATAAAAGAAGAAAATGTTTGCATTTAGAATCTGATTTTACATTAAAATGAGTAGTTATATGAATAAAAAAGGATTTGCTGCTAAACACAAACTTATGGCTTTAATTATCAAGCTACAGTAGGGTGAAAAATACCCATCCAGTATGGCTGCAGCTGTGTCCTTTAATCTTACACACTAAAAATGAAATAAGGCATAATATATTGTGTGTGTATAAGGTAAGCTTATGCATGCCTAGGAGTATGCCAATATAACTCTCATGGCAATAAAAATCATATTTTTACCAAAATAGCTGGGCTGCTGCGGTATGTGTATGCAAGATTCATTTATGTATGTGTAGGTGGGTTCTGACAGCAGTACTTTGAACAGCGTGTTTACAGATTATACGGTTATTCAACATGTGGTTTGTGGTTAAATGCTATTGCCAAAATTGGTAGATGTGAGTGTAGTTAAGGTCATTATTATACTATAGAACATTCTCAAAACAATATAATTGAGCCCAAAACTCAATTGCTTTGTTCCCTGCAGTTTATTTGCGGTTTTGCTTCCCACTTGGAAGAGAAGCCAAGGTCACAGAATATTTCCATAACCTGCGGTCAATGTCTTCTGAAATGCCATTCGCTTGAATATGATTACAATTTTTTAAAAAGCGCGCTGTCCATTTGCTCTAAATGTATCTTTGATGGATGCTTCTGTATCTTTGTGATAGATTTCTTTTCCCTCTCTATAACTCAATTGAATGAAATCTTACACTGTTGTAATAATCAATGGTGATAGAAAATCAATTACAAATTGATCTGGCATTATGAAACTGAGATTCTGGGTCAGATTCTGGATACAAAGTAATCTTAGTACTTAACCTTCTGCTCAGTAAGGGCTTTATGAGGTTAGTTTTCACCAAACAGCATGACCATATTAGTAATTAGGCAGTCCTGTTAGTGGTAGTGTTACTGCCTTTGACACAACTCACATCACATTATTTTTCATAGATAGTGAGAGGGAAGATGCTGTTACTGTAGTTGATCTTCTTGTTTTGACTGCAAGGAGTGATTTCCTTCTCTTTTGCTTAATGGTAATACTAATATCTAAAAACAGAAAACAAATTCAGAAATGTACACCTTACAGTAGAACCAGGATGCTCATTGAATCTTTTTGAATATATTAATGTGTTTTTTTTTTTAATGAAAATAAATAAATAGTGCATAATTTGATACGCAATGGTGAGCATTGCCTCTTTGATCTGAACAGCTGGTTGTTGGTACCCATCTCACCTGGGCTCTCATTTTTCTGAGAGGACCTTAGCACTAAATGCTACTGAACCTGAATGGCTGGGCCACAAGGGTAGCAGCTGTATAGATTTCGTTCCCCTTCTTTCTGCTTCATGCATTTCCAGTTCTATTTTGCCTCAGCAAAGTTAGGTCATATTAAAGAATGCAAACACTTGGATATTTACATTTTAATTAGATACTTGGTACCCCATTACTGATGCACCAAAAAGAGCAAATTCATGGTGCCCTGCAATAACTAATTAATAACTTTGAGTCTGGACTCTTCCTAGAAATGTAGAATAAAGCAGGTACTGTTTGAAGCTGCTTTTTCGTCTGTGTGAAGGAATCTGCATGTGTGGAGAAATGTCTCCATTACATTTGTACTTTCCCCACTCAGCATTTTTTTTTTTCATTCAAATCCTTTCCATCAGATTAGATCAGCCCCAAAACAATCTAAAGCCAAGATTTGATTTTGAGCATTGTTCTTGGCTCTCTCTACAGTCTGTTTAACCATTTATTAAGTGTCTATCACAGCAGTCTCTTCCTTACCATGTATAAACATATTAGGAATCATTAGCTTTGTCACTAGAGAAAAAGCATCAACATGGAAAAGCTCTGTAATGCACACAAGGTGCAGTCAATTGGCATTACATCATATGCCTTGTTATATTACCAAAACAATTATGTTATCTGAGTATCAACACTGCATGTACACATCGGATCATTTATAAATCAGGGCACTTAGAAGCAAAGAAATGAATAATTAAGAACACATAATACTTCTGGTGCTCACACAGTAAATACATTATCCTTATCAAGATTTTTACCTTAGTAGACTATAAGCTCTGTATTGTTGATGTTGTACCCTATTTGTCTACTGTCTAACATAATACCTCGCTGGTTGCTCTACAGCAAAAGTGAAGCAAACCAAGGATGATTCCTTGCACATTAGCTAAAAACAATCTGTCGTGGATCTACTCCTTTTAATTCTAACTCAAGATAATAGCTATTTGTCCCTAATAATTTCTGAGTATAACTTCCTGACCTGCTGTAGCTCTGACTTTTTACTACCTGGGAAAAAATTTTCTCCTGTAGAAACTGCACTGGGTGCCAGGGGATCCGTCAGTGTTAGGGCGATCTTATCTGTCAAATGTTAACCATAAGGACATGTTTGGTTGTTCTGCAGGATGAAAATGCAAACTGTTCAGTACCCTAAACAAACCTCCTTAGGGGAATTACTGATTTGCATAGGGAAGCAAAGAGCTTTCTCTCTTCCACAGCAGGTTTTCTCATACATTGCTTCTTGCAATCGGTCAAAATCAGTTTGTGGCTCCCGCCACGAGCGGTTTAGCTTGCTTCCTCCATGGTCCATCCCTCGGACCATCTGTGACACAAGGTGACTTCTGAGTCTGAAGCCATAGCAGCCTTGACTCAGACCCTGTAGGATCCATCGGCATGTACTGGAGCTGGATACGCTCCAAGATGCTTTTGCTGAAGAGGGTTATGTCTCCACTGCACAATTTGTGAGCAGACTAATTGGAGCACCTGCTTACAGGCTGCTGTTGGGAGAACTTGCATGAGGCGTTTGGAAGTGTGCTAGTTAAGAAATCTACTCTGTAAACATTTTTATAAGCTTATGTTCATGTCTACATATCAGGCCACCAGAGACTGAGGTCTGTCAAGCTTCTGTTCTTGCTCCATTTTACAAAACACTATAAATCCTGGCACTAGGTTTTGGTATGAGTGTGTGTGCATGTTAATATGTTTATATTAATAATTTCTTACCTAAAAAAATAGAAAATTCTGTTGTGAAAAAAAAACAGATCTTTTTGGAATATATATCATAAAGAAAAATTCTGGCATGGATGTACAGAAGAGGGTATTTTCTCTTTCATCTTTTATCGCCTGCTTAGCTGGGCTAGAGCGGTTCTGGGCTTTTCTGTAACTCTGTGTGTAGATGTTGGTATACACTAAAGAATTCTCTGAATCTATTTAATGCTAACAAAAAAAAAAATCAGCTCATCCTTTCAGTTCTCATTTGCAGCTTTCAAAGTCACTTTGCCAAATATTAGACACAAAGTGCATGGGTCATCACAAACAGTTTAATGATTATTTAAAATCTGAGTAATGTTACATAGGATTTCCATCTTTTCAGGCTTCCATACTTCCTTCTGTTTGCATAACTGTAATTTGTATTCTTCTGCAATGCAAGCATTTAGAAAATGCATCCACATAAGTAGACCATATACATTTTGATGAACCAAAGAGGCATGCATTAGAGTTTTTAAGATTCACTTCACCTTCCTCCTATCTATCTTGATCATTAATAAACTTACCAAAACCTTTAATTTTATTTCAGTCATTATACTATTTTAAATGACTGTCAAGAAGTAGGTTCTGTTTTCTTACTCTGTTTAGATGAATTTATTTTTTTACTTCCATTTATCGATATTTCCCCCTCCAAAAACAACAGCTACGCTCCTGTAGTAATACAGAGTTCTGAAACAAACAAGGCTTGTTTAATATGGCATGAAATCTGGAGATAATAATAAGTATTAATATCTGGGTATATCTGGAAAAAGTGTTTGTTGAGATTTACAAAAGTTGCATTCTCTCCTTTCCACTTGAGAGGCCCTAAGATGTGAATGCTTATCTCACTTACTTCACAAATGCATGACAATATCTAGCTCTTCTCTGTGTTGAGAAAAGGTCTAGTTCCATACTTATGTTCCTTGCTGTTCCCCATAAAACCACACATCTTTGTTTTGAGCTATTACATTCACAGCTGCAACAGCTTAAATCTGGGGAACCTCAAACCATATTTCAGTGTTCGTGTGTCAGCTGGCAGCCAAGTTATATACGGTACCGATGAGGCGTCATGGTTATGCCCAAGGACCAAGGAGAAGGGAAGTGGTCTGACGGGACTGATGATCCAGCAAGTGAGTTATACTCAGGTCCTGTATGAAGCTATTTAACCCTGATAATTTCATAAGATCCCTGCCTAGTTTCCTCAGCAGTAAAATAAGGTCAATAATATTTACCAGCTTGTGGTAATTAGATCACTAATCAGTCAAAATATGTGCAATAAAATATAAAGTATGTGCATTAGTAGGATTTTAGTGATTCTCCAGGCAATCATGACTTGGCATCTGTTTTCAGCTGATGGCGGCTGGGAGAATCACCACCAGCGAGCTTGGTCACTTGGGGATTTCCAAGGAAGAATAACACACAAACTTTCAAGTGTGATGACAGTGAAAGTTTGGAATAGCTTGCCTAGGAGCATGTCGGTCTTTCTGTCATTAAAAATATTCACGTCAAGAACGCCTGCAGAAAGGCAGGAGGAGGTGCTTTACGCGGGGCCCCAGTTCTGCCTGACTGTGGGCTCCCACTGTCCAAGGTGCCTAAAGTTGGGTCTGCTCCAACTTTCCTACCTCCCCCCGTGCCTGCATCCGTAATGAAATGCTTCCTGAGAGCAAGACCTTGCATTAAAGTGGCTCCTCCCTTCAGCTTTAATAACTGCACTGCCAGAAGCCCATATGCACGGATGCTTTCCTCTCGCTCATCCTCTTCGTTTATTTATTTATTTGCTTCCTCTGTAGGGAGCCCGGTACCGAGCTTCCTCTGACTGGGCCGTGCGCAACTACCGACCGCAGCCCCAGCTGGCTCGGGGTGAGCGGCAGGACCCTCCGCTCCACGACGGGCAGCACAGCGCAGCAATAGGACAGCTCCGGGCGCATCAGCGCGGACCTCCCCGCTGGCCGCAGAGTTGCGCCGCTGCTCAGCCCCGTGCCCGGCTGCAGGTAAGAGCCGGGGCCGCGGAGTCCCCGTGGAGGGCGTCGGGGCACAGGGAGGGCGTGCTGGCAGCTCGCAGGTAGCGGGAGAGGCAGGGGGAGTTTGCTCCCAGGAGAGCTCCGGGGCTCACCGGAGTCCTTCGGGAGTGATGAGGGGAAAGGGGAAGAGT
>VZSV01000027.1:6373285-6387871 GCA_013398735.1 Nothocercus julius | reverse complement strand
TGTGTATGTATGTATATGTATTCATATATGTATGTATCTGTCCTCCTGATCTGTGAAATCAAGGGTACTACCAGGGCAACTATCACAAGAGCTGGTCTTCTGGTCCATCACTGCAGGCCCAATAAGATGGCAGTCCAGTATTGTGGCAGGGCAAGAGAGAACTGAACTCTGCTGTAGAACTCCTTGAATATCTAGATAGTCCCACTGCCTTCCCATTAGAATTAGGAAATGAATGTTAAAATTTTATGTATTTTGGAGTACTTGTATTAGAACAGGTTTTATCAATCTGATATAAGGACCCTCAGATTTATGGGATGCAGTGCCTCAAAAACTGCAACAAATAAATGCTATGTCAAATACAGGCATTCCTGAAAGCAACCAAGTTTGTTTCCTTGGTGGCAATCTGTATGTGCATGTTTTTTTGAGGATATTATAATTCCAGGCAAAGCAGCTTCAGTTAGCTTTGCGATTTGATCTTGGCTAGCTGTGCTACTGAAATCTGCATACCAATACTAGTGGGCTAGTCTTCATTTGTATTTTACCAAAGCCTGTGTTTGTCCATACTATGTTATGCTTGACTTTGTATAGTATCAGTAGGATTCATGGGCCATAGAATATGGGCCATAGAATCAGGAAATAATCTGTCTCACCTGAGCTGGGGGCTGTTACTCTTCTCCATCCTTATCAGACCTGTGTCTACTCCCCTCTCCCTGTGAGCATGCAAGCTTTCGTTTAGTGAAAGGTTGGTTTTTATTAGGTATTGCCTTGTAAGCTTGATATGTCATACTTTAATAAATAAATAAATAAATAAAAGCATTGTGATCTTTTCCTGCATGCATTTTCTACAAATAGGCATTTAAATAAATGATATTTAGAGTGTGATGAAGAGTGTATAGTTTTATAATGTAAAAATCTGTGCTGTCAGCTAGAAGAGAATTTTTCTCATGACCAGTATCAGATACAGCATATTGTCACACAAATATACTAGTTGCAGATCTGGAGTGAGTGGCATTTTCTGTTATAGCAAAGGACACGTCTGTCAGTGTGTGACTTCCTTCTGTGGTTTGGAGGCAATATGAACACTTCTCCACTGATAGTGAGATAAGGCAATGTGCAGTGCCACTGTAAGACCTTTCAGTAGTATTTGTGAATTGGCATCGTAGTCTAAACGATCTAAATGCCTGGCACTGTATTCTGCAGAATAAATAAATTCCTTTATTTTTTTATTTTTATTTTTTATTTTTTTCTGGAAAGCAAATGGGATAGCCAGATTGGGAAAAGAGGCATTACCTGGATCACTTCTGCATCACTGTGATCTTCATTATACCTCTTGTGCTCATGAAAAATACACTTCACGTACTAATGAAGCACGTATATTCTTACAGTCCCTCCAAAGATTATCGGGATGCTGTAGAGTGCCTTAAAGTGTTTTAAGGTAATTGGTTCATACTTTTTAAATGAAAGTGAAGTTCATTCCAGCAGAATGAAACCAGTATCTGCTGTTTTTCTGTGAAATAATTTGTACACAATTGGAAAATGCTTTAGGGATTTTATACGTATTTTTTAATAGCACTGTGCTTTGATCCAAGCTCAAATGACCAAATTTTAAGTGTGTGCTACCACCTATTTTATGTTCAGGTGAACTAGTAAGGATAGCTGGTGAAAGGACTACTGAAATTCTTAAGTGTATTGTGTTAGGTTTCAGCTGTTTATCCTTTTGTACTGTTTCTCTGCCATGGAGCTCCAGTAGATATTGTAATTATGTTATAATGAAGGAACTGAGTGCATAACGAGTGACGAGTGGGCTAGCCCTGTCTTCTGTACCCTAACCATGGGAATATAAAGGCATTTATAAATATAAGTATTAATATGTGAATTGTGGGAATATAAAGGCATTTATACGCCTTTATATATATATATGCGTATGTATAAAGGCCACATGAAACCCTGTAGGGCACCCGAGGCCCAGTGCATATAAAGGCATTTAGAGATGTTTGAGTGACTTTACTAGAGTTATCAAGCCCAAAATGTACCTTGCTGGAAAGAACAGAAGGTATGTTTATGAATGATGGACATAAAAATTCCTGTTTTCCCTCTGTAGGTGCAAATTTGATAAATTATATTTTTATGGCTGGAAAAGTAAGGTATATTTTAAAAAAAAAAAAAAAAAAACTATTAAAAAACTCTTCTCTGAAGAACTGAAGCATCAGCCTTAATACAAATGGTTACTCCATTCTCATAATAAAGCACTTAAATATCTTTCAAAACACTATCAGCACATACCTTTGGTTGGTTTTTAAAGCATTTGAATAAGATTCTGTACTTAACCTTTTTCTCTCTTGTTCATTATGCAGCCTTACTAATGGATGACTTTTTGAAGGGATGATTTGTTTTGTTTATTTTTAATGGAATGGTTAATCTTAGCCACTTTAAATTTGGCAAGTAGTCTTTTAGGACTGTTAACAAGAAGGTTACATTTTTGTACAGCCAGCACCCTTTACAAATGACCCTTTGTTGGGGAGGGCAGGGAGTGCTAAGGGTATTTTAAAGGTATTTCCTTTTCAGATGTTCTTCCCACAGGCATTGCGTATTGAAAAATGAAATATTTGCTTCCTGCTGAGAATTAGACTTTATTTTATTTATTTATTTTAGGAACTGCATGTAGCATGTCAAAATTCTTCTTAACTTCTAGGTGAACATATAATTTAAATTTGACCAAAAGCAAATTTTGACTTTTAACCAAATATATTTCCATTTGTCATATTCTTTGTGCAAGTAAGGGAGGACATTGTGCAAAGTTAATACAATCTACAAATTTATGTTTCCTTAGAAGAATCAAACATGCAGCTGTTCTACTCTATGCCTAGTACTCAGAAAATATTCATGTCTTGTATATTTTGGAAAAAGTCAAGGCGGAATATACAATTAAACGTAACACGCACCATTATCATTAAAGATTCCACTACAATGTTGTTTTCAAATATCATACTGGAAAATGCAATTCCTTTTAGCATTACATACACGATGACAACTTGGGCAGAATGTCTTTTATTAATAAAGAAGCAGAAAGCCTCTAGTAACTGTTTTAAGGAACTAATAGGTACTAAGCATGAAGCTGAAGATCCTTTTTGGGTAGGAGGTAGAATAAGGGCTCAAAATCTACTGAGGACTGCTCTTTATCTAATAGAGAAAATATTTTTTTTTCCTGACAAGTAGTTTGCATAAAGTGTATTTCTTATCACATGCTATATGTTAGTTCAACTTTTAGTTTGCTGAATTAAAAATCAGTGAGTAAAAGGTATAGAGGATAATACAGAATTAGGGTAGAATTTACTTTTATCATGTTATAAAATTGAGAAAAAATTGAGACAATTGCTTGAAAAGTAATGAGTTGATGGGATAAATGAAAATCAAGATCTAGAAAGTTTACAGAAATAGATGCTCAGTTTACTTAAGATGATGTTAAAAGACTGCTTGCGGATTGTAAGTACAGAAAGAAACTTTTTTAAATGTAGAGAGTTCAGCTTTTACAAGCTGTAAGAGGTTTAAGTCCTCATCTAAAGTTAGTTTCTAGGAAGATGTATCTTTGAATAGGTGTGCAATGGAGAATCTCAGATCACGTCTCTTGGAAACAAGCATCGGGTTGCACGTTGCTATTAATGTAGCTTTACCACCGACTGCTGCAGGTGTGGGACAGTGCTCTATTTGTCAGGCCTCACTCAAGCAGGTAAATGAGCCAAGAAAAAAAGAAAAAGAAGAAAGGGCAGGGGGTGGGGTGGGGAAGGCAGGCTGGCATGGATAAATAGGGGGAAAGAGAAAGATGGAGCTCATATTATAGTGTCCTGGGACATTAATAGATCAGTGTTCTTGGAGATAAGGTAGGCGCACTTTGTATTCCTAGATCAAAATTACTAATATTGTAAATATTTATTGTACTATAGGCAGGGACGACAGACTTTCCTGGTGTGGAAATCTATTGACTGATGTTAGTACTTAAACTGTTTAAAATGCTCTATGGTTATCCCTAGCACTAATTGAGCATATTTTCTGTCATGTCTGACTTTCAGGATTTTGTGTGGGTGTTTAGGTTGCTGCTTTGTAGTATGCAGAAACAGAGGTTGTAATACAGTATGTTTTATTTTCTGAATCACAGCAATTAGGCTGAATACTTGCATGCTCTTCTGAGGTTTATATTTAACAGTTAAAGATTAGTGGAGAGATGCTGTAGAACTTACCTGAGGAGTATTGGAAAGCTCAAAGAACTCCTATTTCTACTAAGATATTTATCTTGAGCTTAAAAAAAAAGGATTTAACTGAAACACACAGATTTTTTTTTTTTTTTCTTCTACAGGAAGTACATTGTGCATAAGTGTGGGATGGGAGTAAAAACCCCATTTACTTGGTGTGTATATATATATATATTTAAAAAGTGCTACTTTATCATTTAAAGTAAATCTCCATATTTAAAAATATGGTGTTATTGATGTTTTAACAGAATGTATGAGGTCTCAGAAATGTTCTTGGCAGTCACTGTGGTAGTAAGCTTCATAAAAAATAATAAAAATTGGCAGTAAAGAGAATGATACAATACATGCAGCATAAAACACTTAATCCTGGAACCTGTACAAGTCCTAAGTGTCCTAATGTATGTTTACTGAAATACAACTTGGAGTTTTATTTATATTGCCTTTTAAATTAAAATGTTTTGGGGTTCAGTTGTCTTTGTCCTTTTTGTATGTAATTTGTTTTAAAAAGTTACAATAACCATAAACTATGAGGTCTCAGTGAGCTGAAATTAATGTCTGAATGTTCTGACATTAAGTTCTCTTACCTCAAAAAAGCTTGTTTTGTTTGAAGCTTTATTTGATATAAAACAGAAATAGATGTATTTTTAAGACAGGTTTCTTATGCTTCTTTTAGCTAATGTTGTTAATTTGTTCCAAGACAAAATAAATGAGTGAAGTCAGCCTTAGACTCTGTGAAGTCCTACGAAACAGTTTCATTAGAGTGAAAATAATCTCATACATAAGTTCTAACACTAATGAGTATTTCTCTGCTAGTTCAGCATTTACTCATCTTCACATGCTGACACTTAAAGAAATGCATGCTTGTCCTCTGCTAGCTCCTCACTTTTGCCAAGCTGTAATCCTCTAGCAAGAGCTTTGGAAAGGCAAACCTTGACAGAAAAAGCCAGCAGAAGCATCTCAGAGGCTGTATTGACTACTGGCAACTGTACAGCAAATAGCAGTTGCTCAAGACCAGAGCCAGGGGCAAAAGATTTGTTAATAACATACCTGCAGAAATAATGTTGAACACCCTGTGAATTGTGGGAAGATGAGAAAGGAGTTGGAGGAGGGTCAGAATAGTAAAGTGATTTTAAAACAAGACCCAAACATGTTATTTATTTATTTATTTATTTATTTATTTGCCTCTATCAATAGCATAGCTCTTCTTGGTTTCGTTGGCCTTGAGTTTCACTTAGGCTATTCTAGAACTCACTCTGGAGAAAGTAATTTCTTGAAGGTCTTGATTTTTGTTTTGTAGCTCAGTATCAGTTATGGAATCCATCCAGTGATGACCACCNTTTTTTTTTTTTTTTTTTTTTTTTTTTTTTTTATGAGAAAGCTATATTGATTGGATATGGTTTTAAATGACATTTTGCTAAAGTGAGGAGCTTCTCATTAACACCCTTTTCAGGGAATATGGTCTTCAAATAATTGTCTCAAATGCAGAAGAAAGTGTACAGTGATTTGCAATTCCAATGAAGCCTTTCATTCACAGTTTAAAAATTGCCAGTAAATGCACAATTAATTACATGACAACTTAACTTTGGCAGCTCTTTTGTGGATCAGATAAAATAAGTCACATTTTTTTTAATCTTGTTAAATGATGCTTCAGAGCTTCATGAGTGTAGTTGTAGGGCCATATCATTAAAAATACATGCATCGGAAGCGGTTTCTCTTATCCTTATATGTAGTAGAAAACAGGGATCCCGTTTCACTTTAATACAGATTTTAAAACCTTACCTTTCATAGTAATGTATTCAATGCAAGGCATAAACAGCAGTGTTGTTTTTGCAGAAGTTCAAGCCAAAAGTGTCATATACGAACACAATCTAAAAATAGGAATTTTCCAAAAATGGTATCCTATGTCTCTGACCTTTACAAATGAGAGAAAAATTAAGGTTTTTGAGAAGAACTGAGGTTTTACTCTGCTGATGGAACAATCTGAACTTGAATTATGCTGCAGGAGACTATATACTCTATAAAGCATACAATACCCTTTACCTGTTTCTTTCAAAGTCTTGCATCCATTGCTAATAAATCTTATGAATTTTCTTTATTATAAAAAAGTATCCCACAGAAAAATGTATTATATCTTAATGCTACACACACATGTGCGTATATCTGCCAAGCACTTTTTCTGATTGTGTTTTCAGTACATCATCTTTGAAGTAGTTCATTTGAAATTAATAAATGATCCTGTTTATATAAGTCCATTCCTGAAGTACATACTGGAATTTGTGTTCAACAGTAACAGCAGAAACATTTCAGATTTTTTTTTTCTCTCTTTTTCTGCAAAGAATGTCATTAAAGTAACAAAATTCCTACAGGAGAGTAGACATGAGGCTTCGAATTTGCTGTCAATACTTGGCCCATCTGAAATAAAAGTTAGGGTGGTATTGCATGAAAGACTTGCCTACAGTTTGGTATGTTATGCCAGGGGATTTGTGATTCTAGATTTAACTTTGTGTATTAACTTATGCATGAATGTGACAGGCAAAATCGGTCTGTGTTGACTGATTCACTGAGCCGTCCATCAAATGGAGAGTGAATTTAACAAATATATTAGTGCATGTACAAATTGGAAAGCAGCTGCTGTACTTGAAGTGCCATTGTACACTGAATTAGCTTATATCTGTCTGTTAAGGAAAAACAAACAATTATGACAGGTTTTCATGCGAAATTGCTAGCTTAATCTGGCAAGTCTCATTATCATTGTCTCTGATTTGAAACTTAATGCTAGCATTGCTAAATTCCTCCCCCCAATATCCTGTTTTTATGGACATTACATGGTGGATTAAGGAGTCTGATGCAAGGGAATTCTTTGTATTAGCCTCTAATACAGGGAAACATCGTAACTGCATAGCATATAGGAGATCCTACTACTTAGTAAATCAGGGAAATTGGCTGCCCCATCCAAACTTTTCAAGGCTAAGACTTTCAGTGAAATATTAGAATAGTTTGCCTGATCGGAACCCTATCTGACAGGTTTTGCTGGACAGACACAAGCTTTACAACTGCAAGGCACTGCAAATTTAAATAACTCTATGCAAAAGTCACTGTTATACACTATGCACTAATTTCCATGTAGTTGATAACCCAGCTTCCCTGTGCAAAATAAATCTATTGACTCAGATACTTGATTCGCTTTGTTATCTTTTTTTACACTAGAAATTCTGCTTCTCTCCATTCAATATTTCTAAAGATAATTTCATGATTCTGTATTTTCGAGAAGAAAATGAATGGCCTTCCAAGTAAATTTACGATGAGTGGCATCCTGCTAAATCTTACAGTTGTTCAGTCATACAGGGTCTGTGTGCTTCATATGAACTCTCTGATAAGATGGTCAGCTTTAATTTTTGTTAACAAGCTAAGCAAATACATGATTTTATATTTCTTTATTGGATTATATTTCTATCAGACATGTCGATTTAAAAAATATGACCACTTTCATTTTTTCGCACTCTTTCTCCCCATCAAGTCTGAGAAAATAGTGTTGTGATTTATGCTCTCTACCCTAGTTAGCTCATAAATCTTACCATTCTTGAATCCTGTCTAATAGATTTTTTAGTCCTTTACAAGGTCAGGCACTGGGGAGGCCTGTGACTTACTGATGACAGATCAGATAGTTTGAAGAATTTTCTCCAAAAGAAGAAACAACTGTTCATCTTCTCAGTATTTTCTAGATCTGGTAAGTAGGTAACTACATATTAACTCTTAGACTAAAGAAAATTAGTATCATTTAGCATATTTTTTCAGTATTGACTATATTTTTAAATATCTTTTTTTTTTTCTAAACAGATGCAGCTTTAAATACATCAATATTCTGAGGATGTTACTATTTTAATTGCTAGAATAGATAATTCTTGCATATGCTATACTTGGAAGTAACATATTCTAATTAAATACTATAGCAAAATCCTGAAAGCATTTCTGTTGGATAAAATCTACAATCTCACTGAAGGCAGCAGTCTCCTCACCATAAAAAGAAAACATGAAAGCAGTTTATTTTAATTTGTATTGCTTGCTGTTTTTGCAGTAATAACTGTCATGGGTTAAAACAGATATTTCCATTACAGTACTTCATTAAGTTAACTTAGCTTACTGAGAGGAAATAATGACTTTGATCCAAGCGTGAAGATGCCAAAAAATACATATAAAGAAATCTGCAAATACCATGCAAGTAAACAAAGCCAAAAGTTAGTAAAGTTTGCAGTGGAACTATGTATAGTCAGCTGCATGAAACAGCCAGGACATTGATTATTTTTCTGAAAAAATGTCTTTAATTTATCAACCTCTCTACAGGTTTCGCATATACAAATTCTTATGTGCATCATAGTATATGTGTGCTTCAAGAAATCTTAAACACTTTCCATTAATTCTGTGGAATTAATCCATGTTTCTTCCTAACCTCCAGTGCTCCTCACACCTGGAGTTGAAACACTGAGCTAGATTATCTGACAGCATCTTCATGATTTCCAGAGTAGATGATACTTGAGATCATGTTTAACAGCTTCCTCTTTGAGGTGGCTGGAAGGCCACCTATTCTTGGGGGACGATGTGTATTTATAACTCTTTCATCAATAAAATATTACTTTGGCCTTCCTTGCTAGCTAGGAGTCAACCCTTTCCACCCCTGCGGACTCATGTACTGACTTTGTATTAAATCTAAAATGATACGTGCTATCATTTACAGCAGGTATACACACATATATAATATTTACGCCTATTTATGTGTAGTTGTGAGCAGACACAACCACTCAGTTATTCAGATAACTTTTTACAAATCCTCAAAGGATAAAAAGATTTCCTTGCGCTCAGGAATCCTACACATAATGAAATACTATTCATTTTATTGCACTGCAGACATGCTCTAAATGGTACTGATTACTTGAGACAAAAAGAGTAATTTTTGTGTAAATTATCAGTTTGCATACCTATGTTCTGAAGTTGGTGTGTAATGTGTAGGAATATTGTGTGAACTTGATAATGTTTACTTATGCTTCTACAGAAATAACATACTAGCGCATGTTACTTTAGTATAGTTAAGATACTACTGATGATCCAACTCATGTCTTTGGCCTTGCTCTGGAAGGTGTTAAATGAAAAACTAATAAAAGAATATTCTTTACGAAACGCATGACAGTGGCAGAGAATAGAGAGAAGGCATGTCAGCAACTAAGCGTATCTGTTGTACACCCTGAAACAGCTTTAGCAAGTCACGAGTAAGGCCCATTATGTGTCCCAGGGGCTTTTAAACCAAAGCGACCTGCTAGCTCTGGGCTTGTAGGACAAACGCCTTTAACAGCATTCTTGCCTCTTGGTGCTCTATGGTTACTGAGGCATGAATGGGCCCTTGCCCATTGCAACCAGAGGCTGAAATCTCTCTAGCTGTTGTATTCAGTTGCCCTCTGTTACTGTGTGTCTGGATGTCTTGCTTAAACTTTGTGGGAGGAGAGAAGGATGCTTTAAAGACTTAAATGCTTAAAAGACTTTAAAGCATTTTGCTTAATCACAGTGGTGATGCTGCTAAAACAACTGGAGACTGCCCATCTTTGAGGAAACCAAAAGTAGCAGCGCACTGGTCTGCCCTGGAAGCCTGGAGCTCACCTGGAGGCCAAGAACCCTGCCTTGGGCAAGTCCCTCCTGCATCACAGTGCCTCAGGAAGCCTCACGTCTGCACAAGGGCTCTGCTGGGATAAGGAAGGTCCCAAGGGAGATGCTGGCCAGTACCAATTGCCTGGTGAGTTGACGTGTCTGAATTGAGCATGATGCTCCAGTTTTTGCACACCAAGCAAAACAGGCTTGCTAACTAACCTCTACCTCATTCACGTATAGGCTTTAAAACCTGCGTTAATGTTTAATTCATGACATGAAGCCCATGATTAGGAGAAAGTAGCTGCCTCCGATGTAGAACTGGAGGATCTGCTATATCAATTTATATACTTAAGTTAGGCAGGGACTCAACATCAAGTGTTTTGGCATGGGACCAGTTAAGCATTACTGTCACATTTGATTCTTTATTAGGCACTGCAAATGGATATTGGAGTTCAGAGAAAATAAGATCTAGCATAAATACCAGCTTAATTTGTGCATGTTGAATGGGTTTACACCAAGCTTTGGCTTGTTTTCTTTCAATTAGATATGGTATGGAAAAAGATTTATGTGATAATCCATGCCAAAGTTAGGGCTAGTTACTAATGAAGACATTAAATTTAAATACTCATAGAATTACCAATGTGAGCTAATTCTTGAGGTATTGTAATTCAGAAATCTCTAGCCACAAATATTGAAAATCCATTTATTTAACTCGGCTTTTACTTACTTTGTCTCACTAGCTGATAACATGCATTCAATTCTAAAGCCTTTCGCTAGGGTCGTTTCTCCTCTCCTTCTTTCTTGAAGAGTCCACAGATATTTCCTTTCTATTTGAAATACAGTGGAATGTTGTTTTCTAGATGTCTAAGTCTGCAATAAATCAAATCAGTAACCAGAGGATATTTTATCTTTTACTAAAAGAAACTATTTTTGAGAGTTGTCTCAAAATACCCTAAATATTGTTTTTTTGTTCTAATTACTATCCTTGCTCATCGTATTACAATATGCCATGATATGAAAATCTTATATTAATAGCCACAGTTGAAAATCGTTGTTAGCAGAACCTTATGGGAAAGGAAATTTGAGTTGTTGATAATCTATTCAGTATTTGGCTGAGGTGAAGTTGATGAGAAATCTTAAATAGCTAAGGATTTCATTCTACTTAGTCATTTCATTTGAATAAAACTCAAGGAGATTTTAATTCCAAAAAAAACATAAATAATATATATTTTTTTTTAGCATTCCCCTTGCAAAAGGGCTTGGCATATTTTTTTGAGAAAAAAGTAGAATGCTAATTTGCATTATCAGGGAATGGGCCTTACCCCCAACTATTACTCTATAGTTTTCAAAAAAGGCTCTATTTGTGTTCTAGTATCTTCTAAAGAGGTGCAACTTGTTTAAATGCAAATTCATACTATATAGAGAATTTAATTTGTCTACCAACCTTATGTCCAACCTTATGTTGGCGATTTTTTTTCCAGATTCAAAACTGGCCTGCCATATTTGCCCATGTTGCTATTTTTCTTTTTGTTATAGGCTTATATTGATTTATTCTTCCGTTTAACTTTGCTGAAATCTGTCACAATTCTCTTCTTTCAATCTGGATGTAGTGCTAGGTTCCATAATATCTTTTTTTTTCCTTTTATTTTTAGTGCTTGTTATTGGCTAGTGATTTATCATGCGGTCTTTCAGAATTTTGGGATGGATCATCTGTATCTAAATGTGATTGTATTAAGTTATTTAAATTTAGCTTTCGCTATCAGTGCAGTACTGTGTAGTTCTGTTCCTTCCTCTCCTGTTTTTGCTTTTGGGCTTTACTCTTCCTTATTGAGAATTGAATTGAAGGACACATGTACTTCTGGGGACTCCATTTTAATTGTCTTAAGTTTTCACCTTTATCCTTTTTAGATAGTAAGCTTACAAGCTTTTATTTTCTTTAACTTTATATAAAAAAGTTCGCTCATATAAGATACGCAACCTCTTCAATAAGTATTTTTTTGAATTTGAATTGCGTTTTGCGAATTCTAACTCACCTCTTTTTTGACAAATCTCACTTCTTGACTTCTTAATGTCACTTTTTTCCTCCCCAGCTATATCCTCTTTCTCATTCATTATACATCTTTTTCTTATTACTGTTATAACTTTTGATGATTTCTTTTTGATTTTTTTTTATGATTTTTTTGAGATGACTATTAATGGTTAATTTTCCCTACTTCTGACTAGTACACAGGTTTCTGTAATTCTAGCAGATGTGTGTGAGAAATTCCCTTTTTTATACTTATTCAAGTCTCTAGAGTACTTCCTAACTAGAATGCTTAATTTTTCAGAGCATGATCTTCTGAAATGGCTTGGAGATGATGGGATAGGGACTTGGGGACTTTTTTTTTTATTGCGTACATAACAATGCATAAGAATATAACCCTCAATGTCCCAAAATATTTGGCTGCAGAATGGTCTTGGACTTGCTTCTGGTGGCTGTCAGCAACAGTTATCTAGGAATAAAAATAAGCACAACAGAGATATATAATGATGCTTCTCTAAGACATTCCCTTAGTTCCCTGCAGTTCTGAGCATTGTGAATTAATTCATAATAACAGCTTAGAAGAGGTTATTGTCTATAGAAAACCAATGCTATAATATTTCTACTATTGTAGAAAGACATCTAAATATCTAAATATAAAATAATAAATAAAAATGTTTAGTATATGCTTTTTTAATATTTGCTTTTTCTCTTTATTTATTTTTTGGAAAAGTGCTTTGCCATAATTTCACCACTATTTTTCATTTACTTTATTTTTCTATTACTTTAGAGACTGTTTTTTGTCATCAAATATTACTTTAAAAATTCACAGTTGACTCCTATCAGAACCAGAAGGGATATTTGTCATTGTTTTCGTAAGCTCTATTGATCCAAGTACATCCTTTTTTAACTCTGCTGTCTCTTTAGTCTATCTGTTATTTTGCCTAATTCTGTATTTAGCCACTTCTGCCTTTATTTCTAGGTTTCCTGAATAGGAAATAGAGGAGCATGTGTGTCTATACAGATAGATACCTATTACAGGTAGATATCAATCAGATATCTACCTATCACAGATTATATGTGTGTTTACACAAACACACATACAGAGTATCATGAGCATGCATCCTCTTACGTTTGTCATTGCTTTAACATTTTGCAACTTACACCACTATTTCGAGTTTCTCATCTTTGTATATATATATATATATATACACACACATATATATATATTTCATATGTAATATATAAAAAGAAAATAAAAACAGTGCATGACACTCCTGATAACACATTATGATTATTTCTCAGTTTCTTTAGGCATCATCTTTCTTTGTCAAAGCTGGACTATTTTATTCATTTTTGAATGCAGATTTTTCCATCTCTCTATTATCCCATCCAATTCAGCAGGATATTTGAGGGGAATGGGGAGGGCTGGCTACCTTTAGGCTTGAACCTGTCTTACAAAGTTGATGATTTTTAAATGCACTTTTCCTAATCTCCTTCACAAATATCCCAAACACTTGACTATTAAGCTAAGGATAATGCTTTTGCTTGTTTTACGAACTGTGACTAAATAGAGACATTTTTGCCTCAGCAAAACAGTAACAGAAATTATTACTTTTGTTTAAACAATAACCTTTAAAGCTAAATATTGGTGGGTTTTGTCTTGTTTTGGTTCAATAAACCTTATCAGTTTAAACTATTCTTTTTTCTTTTTGTTTGTTTTGGCTACCACAGTGGGAAATTGGATGTTTGTTCAGCCTGGCAGAGTAGGGACAGAAATTTTATCAGCATGATTATGGGAAGAATTACTCATTGCTGTGAAAGTGGAATATGCATGAGGACATTTGATTATGCTTTGTTGCTATTACACTTTTATTATGAAGGGCATGAAAAGGCAATTGGGGACCTAGAAGTATGCCAAGGCTCAGAAATTGGAGTTGAATCATTGTTAAGCTGAATAAACAAAATGAAGATTAAATAGGTGAAGAAAAACTACAATTATTGAAACAACTTTCTTTGTAAATAAATGCAAAATAATGTTACACAGTATTTAAGCTTTAAGCACAGGCAGCTTTTTATGCATACAAGTAATGATATTTTCAGGTAGTCAGGCTGATGACAAGTATTCTTCTATAAAGGTCATACATTAGAAATAGGATACTGTTTGGCATGCATGGTTATCCCATTTGGAAAGAAAGCTAGGTTTTTAGAAACTCAAAATTCATAAGATTTGACTTTTGAAACAATTTGAAGTAATTATAGCAGCATTAATGATTGTGAATTTTAGTCAGCAGTGAAGCCCTCCTGGCTTCCACTTGCACTAAAGATAACACCGTGGCCGTGTTGATGAGACCCCCAAGGCTCCCTTGGGCAACTGCCATCATGAGGGTCCCTTGTGCTGTGCAATGTGGCCTCCGTTTAGCCTCGGTCACAACCTAGGGGACCTCAGGAATTTGGGTTTAAACCCCAATTTGGGATTAAACAGAGTGCTCCCCCAGCAAGTTTGCTGATGATATGAAACTGGGAGGAGTAGCTGACAGCCCAGAGGGATATCAGCAGCCATCCAGAAGGACCTGGACAGACTGGACAAGTGGGCAGTGAGAAATCTTATGAAATTTAACACGGCCAAGTTCAAGATCCTGCACCTGGGGAGGAATAACCCCAGACACCAGTACAGGCTGGGGA
>VZSV01000027.1:6332890-6355898 GCA_013398735.1 Nothocercus julius | reverse complement strand
GGATTGTAAACCATGGCTGATGTTTAGCTCTTTAATGTGTCTGTTTCTCTCCTTAAAGATACTATAGGATATGAACATCTTAACATTTTTGTGTGTAAGTCATTCCCATCTAAAAAGGCTGAAGAGCATTTGTTAAACTGACTCTGAAAATCTAACGATGATAACACTGTTTGTACCAATGTAATAGAAGGATTTAAGGCATACAGACATATAAACTTCAGACAAACCAATGCAGTCCTATCCGGAAACTCTCTACGAATGCTTTCGTGGCTTGTAACTACAGTTCATCTAAAGACCTGTGAAGAAACTGTGCAAGAACTACTGAAATTCTGCTCCTGAATATTACAAAGTAGGCTACCAAATTTGTAAAACCATACTAAAGGATAAATACTGAAAACTATTCTCTTTTTTAAAAGAAAAGGTGCTTCCTAGAGGCAACCTTCAATTATTAGGAATTTGTTGGAAGATGCCTGTTCCACTACGGGATATGGGAAACCTGTCCAAACTGGAGAGTGGATTGAGGGCTGCCGTATGCTTTCAAAACTGGATGGATGCTGATTATATTCTTGCCAAGACAGCGAAGTAGTAGTGTCAGTTGTCTTCAGTAGATTCAGTGTGTATTCAGATAGCCTGTAGCCATGTTGTAGTACTTTGTGCATTTTGTGTATAAGAATTGTCTAATGCAGAATGGCAAAAAGATCTCCTGGCAATTCTCTTCCAGAACAAATTCTTTTCATAACTCTGTAAGGCCTGACCTAGGAGTATTTGTTTGTTTGTTTTTTTGTCAACATAAAACTTAATTCTGCTCCAGAATATTTCTCCAATATCCGCTTTCCAGCCTAAACATAGTCATAGATATTTAAGGAAAACCATTAGCTTAAATGTTCTCCAAACTTACCTGTCAGCAAGCTAAAACACACTAGAACAGCTGTGTTCTCCAACCTAGATTAATTAAGCAAGCTCCTCTATTTTCTCTGTTAGAACTGAGTGGGGAGAGGTGATAGAATTCTCTCTCCAATCATTTAAAAATATTTTAAAATTATTTTTTAAATTAGAATTGTCTTCACACTGAAGGAATCACATTTGTTTTTGAGTATTTGACAAAAATACTTTTAGGCAAAAAAAATCCCTGACAATTTTGCTGGCTTTTAAAATGTTTGTTGTCTATATTTATTCAGTCTTACCCTGATTTTTGCTACAAAAAATACATTTTATGTGTCACTATGAGTATTTTTTTGGTGATATATTCACATGGATATCTCTACCTACTGCTACTTATGGTCGTGAAGAACTTTATTATTTTGTTAGATGACTGTTGCAGTTTTCTATAATAAGATAACAAAACACTGCTATAGAAATAAAGAGCCCTTAAGTAGATGCTTCTTTTAAGGAAGGCCATTATTAGTCTTAGTGTCAGCATCTCTGTTTCACAGACCCTCTCAGGCACAGATGTTTCAAATCTGCCCTGACTCATAGCTCCCTGCCTGCCTTGCTCCTTGTGACTAAGCTATTAGAGTGCAATGAGGAATTCAGGCTGCACACAGGCATCAGACTGGATGATGAAATTTTTGATTTAAGTCTAATTGATAACTTCTTAATTGGTGAAAATGCAGATAAGAAATTTGTATGCCTAATTATCTTGATCTGGTATGTGAAACCACTGACAGGGGTTTTGTTGGCAGCCTTGAATAATTAGAAGCAGCAAGCAGCAGAAACAGTAGTTATTTGATTTAATGGGATATTTAGTCCTTCATTTCCCTCCACTCCTTGACAATAAGAACAGTGTTTGAACGGCTACACATACTGAAAGCCAAATTAGTATATGAGCAAACTCTGTAACAAATTATTCAATGTATGAATTAGTGTAAGAGGATATGAGACAGGGTAAGGGTTTGCGTGGTTATTGAAAGGGGAAACAGATCTGTTAGGGCGCTCTTTGCTCCTGGACAGCTGTGCATCCTGTTTGGGTGAGCTTAGCAGCACACTGCAGCAAAGAAGATGCTGGATGACAGCTCTGGTGCTGTCCCCAGCTCATGGCTGGAGAGGTCATGACTGGTCACAGAGGCAGTTCTTGGTGTATGGTAAGAGCACAACCCCTGACAGAGTAAGGTCTAAAGTCCCAGAGTTCTCCTTACCATGAGGCACTGCAGTGAGCACATGAGCTTACTTGAATGCACAGTTGGCATTGTTAGATTAAAAATGTAGTATTTAAAAATATATAAATTGTTTTAAAATTATCCATTCTGCAAGTTTCTAAACTTTGCTTTTTTATAATCACAGAATCACAGAACGGTTGAGGTTGGAAGGGACCTCTAGAGATCATCTAGTATGTTGAGAATTTATTTTCTTTTTTAAGAAGGAAACATACCTTTTACATAATACTAGCTGTCCCAGCAATATTATGTCTCTTGTTTTGTTCTTTGCATTCACTTTTACTTATTTACCCTCTCTTTGCTTTCTTGTGCTCATCTGCTGATTTCTACTCACCTACTTTTCATCACTGGTCAGTGTATCTGTCTAAACTTATGGAAATACTATTTTCTTTACATGGCAAATGACTGCAAGGCTGAGGACTGCTACTTTATTTTTCCCTTTTTCCCTCCATACATCATCCAGTGCTTCTGGGTGCTTAGCAAGCACAACAGAAGCATCACACATGAACACTTTGTAGGGCAAGGGTATGCTAGTGTCTAAATAGCAGTGAAGATCTATTTTGAGCTATTCTTCTGTCAGGAATATAGAGAATCAGCAGGTGATAAGTTTCAAGGGAGAACTTGGCCAGAATGTGTGAAGCCTTGGGCAAAATCAAGGGGAAAAAGCAATATAAAGGAACAGAAAAGGAAAACGGTAAATGTTGGAAGATGAATTAGAGGCTGTTCACGGGTTGCTGTGTCACACAGCAATAAATACAGGCCGAGTGGTGGGGAGGAAGAGCCACAGTGGTAGAACAGGTAAGTATAAAATGCAATCACAGATAAGGGGCAGGGGGAAATTGAAGTATAAAACATCAGATCTGGGGAAGGCCTGGACAGAATATAGAATGAACTTGAGAGAGTGTAAAAAAATGATAAGAAAAGCAAAGGTGGGAAATAAAAAGATTGCTCTTTTAAAAGGAAGAAGAGTTTAAGATAAAATATGACTCTTTCTCAAATGCCAACAAAGCAGCATACTGTTGGAGATCTTTGAGGCAGCAAGGGTATTTGGTTGTTGGATTATTGGATTGGGATTGTTGTAAAAATATTTTAATTCTTTGAACCTGTGTTTGTATGGGAGATTGGCTTGCTGTGACTATACATGGCGCAGGTGAGGAGAGAGGGATAGTAAACCAAGATGTCGTAACCCAAAGCAAATGATGGAGAAATTAGAATGGATAAACCTTCAAAGTCCTGCAGGACTTGCCCAAGAGCTTTGAAGAGCTGGGAAAAGGTGTGAAGATGCTAGCAGATCTGCTTCCAAATCCATTTAAATAAGCCTAAAAGAAAACAAAGCAACCCCCTTTCTCTTAGGAGCAGGGTTTCTGTGCTCTGTTTCAAGGAGAGATTTTGTGACTGACGGTCAGTGGCCGGGTGAGGGGGCTGGAGCAGCGCGGCAGCCAAGGGCTCAGGGTGGGCCCTAGCGGCCACCCTGACACCCGAGCTCCTTATTGGAATATAAATTGAGACATGAAATTATTTACATTTGGGAAAACGGGGGGGGCAGGTTAACGGAAAGGAATAAGCGTTGAGATTCCTGCAGGTGAGTTGGCTCTTGTCTGCCCTGTGTCTTTGGGCCCGGAGGTCTTTTCTTGCAGGTATTCCAGGCTTAATTTCACCTCTCCACTCTTAACCCTGTGACTTTCCACCATTTTATTTATAGGGAAATCATCCCTCCATACTTGTTCTTCAGTTAACCCTACTTTGTTATTTTTCATTTTTTTTAATTACTTTTATTTATTTATTTATTTATTTATTCCCTCATGAGTAGGAGTTCATCCTTTGAAAGAAGGATTACCAGGCAGTATTTAGCCTCCCAAAGAAATAAAACGGTCTCTGCTCTTCTAACCAAGGTCTCCATTTTAAGAAGGGCTTTCAGTTTCTTCTCTAGAAAACTGCAGGTGATTTTTTCCCCTGCTTCCAAAGTGCAAATAATCTTCATAATTGTAAGTACCAGAACACCCTGAATCTGTAAACAGAGAGTTAAGTATACATCTGAGCTGAGCCAATCTCTCCAGCACCTGTGGGTGTTAAAAGCCTGATTTTTTTTTTAAGCCTATCCTTGTTTTACTGTGCTAAATGCTTCATTCAAGCCAAAAGCCCAAATTAAATATAATGCTGAGTAGCAAACACATTATTAAAAAGATCTGATTGAAATGAATATTTTTTTTTGAGACTACTTTCTCGGAAGGATTAAGGGATCTCTCTGCTTTTCTACAGAAAACTTTGAAAAAGCACTTTAGAATAACTAGTAGGTTGGTTATTCAGGCACTTGTCAGCACAGTGTGGTTCAAGTCCCTGCTTTGGACTAAAGTATGCAGTTGCCTGCTGCATGAGGTTGTTCTTTTCCTGGTGCTTATCAGGAGCTCTGTCCTGAATTTTAGGCTGGTCTCAGCCAGGTAACATTTCTGGTCAAGAGTGGTTGGTTTTGAAGGTGATCATGGGTGGTGGCAGCTTTTTGTTTGTTCTTGTAGGGGAGTGGAGTGGGGGACAAATATCGTGGGACTCTGGAGCAGTTATGCAATTTTTATGTTCCTCAAGATATCAAGAATCTACTTCTTGCCAGTTGACTTAATTCTAGTGTTTTCCTTTCAAAAATCTTTAAGACTTTTTCCTGTAAATACTTGAAAACTGCATACTGATTCAGGAGAGAAAAAAAAAAAAAAACCTTAAAATGTATGCTTTATGATTCATCCTGTCAATATCTGTCACTTTTTTCAAAATTTTCCTTTAGAGACGAGATGGGGGAGGTTATTTAACGGTGTTTGCACTGGTAGCTTTGTGTGCATATTTCAAATTTCATGGGTCTTGGTGCCTTTCTGTGGTAATGTGCCCTGTAATGCTTGGACTTTAGGTCCCCAGGTAAATGGCTGACATGGATTGATGAGCAAGGACACTTCAGTAACATCTTCCAAAGTTAAACTGACAGGTTAAAGTCATTCGGTGCACTTACTGTCACAGAACACCCAGAGAGTGTGCAGGAGAGTCAAAGAATATTTAAGATGAGCCGATCCAACTGTACAAGGTTTACTTTGCATTTCTGAGAAAGAGGCATTTTCTTAAAATACCAATACAAAAAGTCAGATTCTGAGATTGTAATCCTATGCTGTTAAGAGTTAGTTTGTTGCATTGCGAATAAAAAAATTAAGAAAAAGCACTAGTACTTTGCCCCAGAAAAATTTAATTATAGCCTTACATATGCAGGTGATTATGCAAAAGTTATCACTTTTCTAAAAGTTATCAGGAGAAGTT
The DNA here is from genome assembly GCA_013398735.1 of Nothocercus julius. Taxonomy (NCBI): domain Eukaryota; kingdom Metazoa; phylum Chordata; class Aves; order Tinamiformes; family Tinamidae; genus Nothocercus; species Nothocercus julius. Next base: position 6,350,454 of record VZSV01000027.1, on the reverse strand, counting down.
TAGGTTTTTCTTCTTTTATTTTTAGAGGCCTAGGAGGGAGAAATACAAATTGGTGGTGTTTCTGACAGCTTGTTAGGGAGCATACAGGATAAAATTTTATAGGAGGCAATCCTGGAATACTATGCCTTGGTTTGCCAAAATTATTAAGAAGTGGATTAATACTCTGAAATATAAATATGTATTGTTTTTAAAGGCCTACTGCTTGGTCTTTGGGGTCATCTGTTGCAGAAAGAGAGGCAGAGAAGGTTGTTAGACTCCACTTTGTCCACACAAAGGATTCTTAGAGCCGGATGCCTGAAGTTGCAATAAACCAAAGTAACAGCTAGGAGGCCCAAAACATAAAAACAGATGCTTTTATTGTCAACATGCTCCTGTCTTCAGCTGAAGGAGAGCGAATGATGAACTTCCTGATGAAGCCGTTTAATCCAACAGGTGTGCTGACCATGGGGCAAAAAAATGTATAAAACAGATTGATTTAATTTTTGTAATAAAATGCCAAATATTTTTAAAAACTCACAGTAGGATTTCTATAATAACAAATTGGAAAGTAAAATTTGTAGAATTATCTATTTTAACTTAGTACTTTTTTTAACCTAGTGCATACATGCAATAGAATAAGGAAGGCAAACATTCATTTCAGAGTATGGTTTTATTATTAAAGTCCTTTATAACAAAGGTGATAGATTAAAATCTTGCATTTTTTTTAGTATTTTTTATATTCTGTCTGAAAACAGTTGCTCAAAGTACTTCTAATAAATAGTCATAAAGTCATAAAAACATTTATAGTGTACTATAAAAATACAATTTATTTTATAGTTGGTAATGGAGGATGCAGTGGAGTAACACTAAATAAAATCTAATGCAGTGAATTTGGCAGGCTACTTACTGTACACTCTAGATGATTGTGCTATTAACCTCTTCCATAGACCCTCTCTAGTTTGTGGGCTACCTTTTATTACAGTAATAAGTGATAAGGACTACCATTAGCATTATGAAATGAATAGTGGCCCCCTAATTCCATTTTCTCCCCTAAACTGCTATTTCAATGGCTTATGTAGTCTTTAAGGTAAAATTAATCTTGCTTCTGAGGGCCAGCCTACGGTTTATGATCCACTTAAGTCCTACTTAAGCCTTTTTATGTTTTATGTTTATGTTTTTATGTTTTATTTAGTATATTGTATACAACAGTTATGTTCAGATTAGGATACTCTGTTATAGTCTTGCTCTGTTTTTCTTGAGTTCAGTTCTTAAAGAACTGTTCGGGGAGCACTGTTTAATATAGTTAAGTGGTTGCGAGCCTCTGCCACAACTGAAGCTGTATGTGTGTTGCCCTCAGCTGTGCTCCCTTGAATCTATGCATCAGGAAACATACTTTAATTAGATGGCCGTGTGTTCTGTAATAAAGTATTCTTGCATCTAAATATATGTTTTGTAAATGTGGTACAGAACACATTTCTTTCATCTGTCAGTTTTTTAATAAGATCTTTCTTTTTAAGATCTTTCTTACAAATATTTTTCTGACAAGCTTCCTGATTTTCAATTTTGGTTAAAATCACAATAGTGGTAAAAAATCTCAAAAATAAACTCTATTTTTGTGAGAATGTGTGTTAGAAGAGAAAAACTCATTTCTTGAGGGAGATGTTTATGCATCAGCTTTCTGCTTACTAAAAACCATGGAATTTGTCAAGGAAGACTTTATGAATGTGCCAAAAACCAGAAAAGCTTTAAACAGACTTTGTACCTAATACCCCAAAGAATCCATTTCTCTGTCAAAGGCTTTCTCCTGAATTGATTTTCTGAAAACTGACGTAGGGTGAGTTGACACTAAAGAGTAAATTGATGCTAATTATTATCCATCCAAAAAAAATCAATCATGTTATAAACCCATCGAAAATTAGATGCCATTCTCTTATATGCAGTAGCATGCATCTCCTTTGAGAGTATGAACAGGGAAAGTCTTAAAAAATTTCAACCTTTAACTCCATACCATCCGCACACTTATTTTCAGTAACGCTCTTTTCCCCACCTTCATATACTTAGGCCTTTATTTTAATGGAACATGTCATTTTATCTGGCTTAGGTTAAGTTTTAGATATCTAGCGAACTTTGATTTAAACTACCCCCTCCTCCATCACTCTTTAAAGAGTGTCTCTTACTATGCTACAGGAACTGCAGGGATCCAGCCTTTTCATATCTTTATATTTAGTTCTGTGGACAGTAGAGCTAATTAAGTGTACTTTTTCTCTGTGCTTTAGTTTGGAGTTGGATTGTTTGATGTCTACTAAGTTGCAAAACAATACTGTTTTCCATAGTGAGGATATTCACAAGAGTGCCTTTGAGTGGATCCTCTATCTAAAATGGGTTGCTAGAGCAGTTACTTAAATGAAGTCCCTACTGGAGCATCTCTGTTCTGCTTAGAGCTCTGTTTAAGTGCAGATCTTTTGCAGCTGGGTACTACATCAACCTTACGTCTTTTAGGCTTCCAGGATGCTGTTAGAGATTTGTTAAAATAGGTTAAAAGGTTGAAGAATTGTGGGGGAATGGAACTGCAAATGCATGTAGCACACAGACTCACACAGCGTGTGAATGCTATATGCCTCATTTCCTTTGGAAACTGGATTAAAATTTGCCCTTAATTGTTAAGCAGATGCATGTAAAGACGGATTTTGAAACTCTGAAAAGAGTGAGCTGTTTCTGAGGTAAAGATTCTTATACTGGGAGATTAGCCAGTCATCAGAGTTTTGAGCTCTGTATGCCTTTTCTTCTCTTTCCTTTTCTTCTCTTTTTTTTTTTTTTCCCCTGGCAAGTGAAGAGGCATGAGCTACCTGCTAGGCTCCGAAGAACAGATCCGTCTGTTGTGGGATATTTCAAAAAGCCTAACAAAGCAAAGAAGTGGAAAGAGGGTTTTTAAAAAAGTCCCCTTATTGTTTCCAATCACTACAAACTCTTCACAATTCAAGTCCTTTTGGGGAGAAAACAAATAAGCCAAAAAATCAGCAAAGGGTTCCCTGTACCCAGTATTTCATAAGAGGTAACATTTGACCTATTTAAAACACTTTATCATGCTTACCTACAGGTGTATAAACTGTATGCTTTGGAATTTGACTGAAGCACAGGCAGACTTCTAAGTCCTAAATAGTAAGATTCACAATTTAAAGGAATAGGTACCTATACACAGATAAAAATCCCAAATGTGGACAAGATTCAGATGATTTGTTTTGAAGGAAGCATTAAGAATGCATTGTATTATAGAATTTTTCATTGCTTTCTAATTGCATGAACTTGAAAAATGAGGTAAGCTGAAAAAAATATTTGGGCTTTTGAAGGCAAAAAGTCTGCGTAACAGAACAGACCAAAATCCAAATTCTAAATGCATAATTTGTCCTTAGAAATTCATTTTAGGAAAATGTGGGGTAGACTAATCCTAAATTCAGTCATAGGTCGCATGAGACTGTTCTGACATTTAGAATGGTCCTCAACACAGCAAGCTTTCAGGGTGACATTTAGATGGAACTTTTTAGAAATATATCACGTTCTCAGGAAAGTGCGGTGGAGCAGAGCAGATTTATAGAGCTGGGAGCCTATTATGCAGAACTGTAGATCACTGCTGTCTACCAATAAGACTAGCTTTTTGCTAATATTCACCAAAGTGTCCTTTGTCTTTCTCCTCTCCTTCTTGAGGTAGCAATTCAATTTGATAGTTTTTTTATTTTAGAAATGTTTTTGCTTGGTAATGTTTATCTTTTGTCTAATCTCCTATTCCATCCACCAGCTGCTGGTCATTTAACTATTTGTTCCATTTTGCTGTAAGTAGGATATTTACTCCAAGACAGTCAAATCAATGCACTGTGAATATTATAATAGAGTTGATTTCTGGTTAGGGCATTTACCACATGCCTGTGTACTGTCTGCATGGGAGCACACACACACACACACACACACACACACACACATATATATATATATATATGTTTGTATTTGTGTGTATATGTACATACATGCAATTATAAAGGTAAAATAGATCAAAGAAAAGTAATTTCCAGAATGCAGTGTTACTCCAGAGTATACAGTTTTCCACAGGCGAATGCACATTGCAAAGCGCATTTTTGCAAAATGGAGGGGGCACAAAATGACTGTGGTTACTGGGGTATCACATTTTATTATAAAAACATAAATTTAATTATAAAGACAACTTGCATCATTCTGTATATTATATGGCATTTTCTTTAACATATATCAAAATACACCCTAGAATTCTGATCAGTAGAGTTTTAAGAATGTCTTCTTCCTGTACGGCTCTGAGGCTACCAAGTACTTCTCATCAGGCTCTCTGTTATGCCTGATCTGATTAACATCTGAGTTTTGAGTACTGGAATGTTTTTTCTAACGACCTTAAAGAAAGGTGCAATGGAAGTTTTAAAACAATGCAGTGAAAGTATGGTGATGAGGCTGCATTTCTTTCTTGTTTATCATTGAAGTCCTATTTGCTAGTCTGCCATCACAGTATTTCCTTCCTCCATGTTCTCATTTGATTGTTGCTATAGAAGTATATTCTAATTAACTTTTTCATGGACTGGTGTGATTGAAGTTACAGCTTGCTAAAGCTGAGGGTCAATGCACCATCACGATGACTAGGGGATTAGGAAGATATTTAAAAGCTTCCAACTGATAAAAACGCCTGAGAGGAGATCGAGCTATTAACCTGATTTCAGCTGAAAGGAAGCCTGCTAATGCTTTCCCAGTGAGAAGAGTACTTTGGATTTTTTGAAAAGCTTGATGCATTCTTCTTTCTATGCAAATTTCCTAAAATTATGTGAACTCCTGATGTTACAAAATGTATAAGGCTCAGCTGGTCCAGTTATGCAATGACATTAGGTATTTTTTTTAACGAGAGAAGAAGTGTCTGACAGCATTTCATTACTTCATTAACGATCCTCAGAAAAATATTTATAAATGAAATACAGAAGAATATTATTTACTTATCTTTATAAATCTTCTGACAGTAGAGCTAGTGTAGCCTATCTGCACAAAGTTGTCATTTAGGTTGTGAGAATAATTCATTCTTCCAGTTTAGCAGGTTGACAAATTTTTTAAAAGATCGAGCTAAATGATGGTGAAATGAGTGTGGTTTGTGTACAGCGTGCAAGTATGCATTCTCCTTTCCTCGCCCCCAAAAAACAAAGTCCTAAAAAGGGCTGTATTTTGCTAATGAATAACTTATTTCAAAGGAAAGCCAGGTATGGGTGAAAACAGTTCTAGTCCCATTTTCCTTAGCAAGGTGTTTAGAGCACTTGCCAAAGGATGTGGAAGAGGTGGATTCACCGGTCTCCTTGTCTTGAGTAGATGGAATATGTCTCACACCTCCAGGTAAACACCCTAAGCATTGGGCTGAAAGTATTTCGGGGTTGCTTTTGCTTTTCTCGGGGAAATCCAGTTGTCGTGCAGCCTGCAGGAGTATACTACCTATCAGAACTCTTATTCTTTCAGTGGCTATACAAATTCTCCAGAACTACAAAAGAGCAATTTGAAATGATTGAAATCTGCATTCCTGGATCCCTTATGGAGGCCTAGAGGGAAGACTGCTGTTGGATTTGTTTGTTCCTGCTACTTGAACACTTTTTGGAGTGATGTTTGGAGAGTTGGTCAATAAAATAACATCATGGATTACTTCAGATTGTTTTGTTTATACTATCTGTTTTTGTTTTGTTTTGTTTTTTGTCATAATTATCCTCTCGCTAACTCTGCTTCCCTTCTGAGAGGTAAGAGAAGGTCAGCATCCTAGCAGAGGAAAGTTAGTGATAGGTATCCAGATACAGTCTGATTTTTTTTTTTAAATGCATGAGATGATGTATTTACACATGCACGTCCTGGGATATACACAACAAGCAGGTAGGCAATCTTCTATTTTCTTTCTAGAAATAGCAGTTATTACTAATCTCCAGTTCCAATTAATGAGCTTTATACTGAATATTGATTATTTCATGGAGCAAACACTTTATTTTTAGAGTTCCTGTTGGAAAAAAGTATTGAAGAATTTTTTTCTTCAAAAGAAAAATTCTTCTTATTGAAGTTTATTTATTTACTTATTTATGCAGTAGACTCAGGATCTTTGAGTCAACAACAACAACAAAAAAGATTCACTCGGCTCAAGTTAATGTTTAATATACATTTAAAATATGATAGAAGATTCCTACAGAAATATAGAGAATTAAATACTTATTTTGAAATTATATGGCTAAGAAACTATCTATTACTTAATCTGGATTTTTAATCTAGATTTTACTTAATCTTTTTAGATTTTTAGAACTATAAAATCTTCCTCTTAGAATTCTTAATAAATTTTCCCAGGTGCTTCTTTTGGAAAAGTTTTGCCTTTACTATGAGTAACCATATGGCAGCAACGTTAAAATTGAAAACATGAAGGAATGAGTTGCTTGTTAAACAGATGTTCAAGTAAGGAAGGGCTTGGGAGATACTCTGTAGATTTCAGGTTGTGACATGGCAGACCAAGTAGCAGTGGGTGCAAGTGGCTGCCTGAGGATGTGGCCTAACCCTGGCTTTATGTATTAAGTTCACAATGGTTGCATTTAGAAGGTTGTTTAGGGTTGTAGTAACAAGCTTGCTTCGCAATGAAACATTATCATTGATTCCCCAAAACTTCATGTCTTTTATTCTGATAATTCTAACTGAAGAGTCAAGGATCTGATGAAAGTATTTGGGAGAGAGCTGGATGGCAGTTACCATGGTGCACAAATCTATGCTGTAATCCTAACATGGCTAAGGGATATGACAAAGAGCCAGCCAGTTGCTCATATTAACACTCAAGAAATTTGAGAAATACAGAGGAACTTATACATATAGCATATTGCTTTCAGTTGTGTATTAAAAAATCTGTATTTTGTTTCACCTTCTCTTCCTAAATGTGAATAATTTTAAAAATAAAACACCAGAAAGAAAAACGCATCCATTAGCTGCTTCGTTTGTTACTGATTCATAACTGGATTGTCTGCTGCCCTTTTTAGAATTTATTTTTTAAAAGTAATGAAATAAATACTTTAAATATAAAGAGCTAATTTCACAGAGTGTATGGTTTTGTAATGTCTTGCATTTTATTCTAAAAATTGGTTCACAAAATAATGATTTGCTGTTATTACCTAAGTGAAAATGTATGATTTGGGGATGAATTTAAACCTTGCTGATAATCTGAATGGATTATAATCTGTTTTTGAAAAGGAAATTCACTTCATGGAATTTGGTCAAGAATTCAGATGGTATGATTGTTGTTGCTTGGGAGACTTAATTTTTAATATCTAGGAAGAGTTCTGAATGAATCACTGGAACTTTGAACTCCTCTACAAGACAGACAGCTATAATAAGAAATTTGTTATTCAAGTTGAATAATGATAATATGTAGTAAATCTTCTGTTTCATTTATAAAAGCATTTGGGTAAATCCGTGAGGCCCAATCTACCATAGCTACTCATACGAAACTAAGAAAGAGGAAAATAATTATTATCTGCATGTTAGACTTTATATCAATTTATCCTTAAGCATATTTGCAACAAATAATTGCATGTTTTTATGGATGCTGATTTGTACATATCTACAAAAAGCTAGCCCCATAAGCAGTTCCTAGAACTGTGGACAAGTACAGTACATACACAAATTCCTTCCCAAACCATCAACTCCTGTGACAATAAGGTAACAGCAAATGGCCTTTTTTTCATGGGCTATATTAGCTCTGTCTGGCAAAAGAAAATTAAAGAACAACAGCATTACAGAAGTACTTTCACCAAAAAGAGGGTCAATTCAATCAGTACTTTGAAACCTATCAAACTAAGAAGGAAATAGGCCAAAAAAATCTGTAGGTCTACCCTTGTCTTTCCTACTTCTGAATTTTAATGTCCTGTTTGAATACCACACTAAATGGCATAACACAGGACTAGTAACCATTTTTAGAAGACTACTGTGCAGCCAGATCATTTTTAATATCATGTTGTGCTGTACTTTTCCTGTAGCTACAAATCTTGGATACTTTTGCTCTGTGCCCAAAGAATGCAAGATATGAACATGCAAACTCTTCTTAAGATGATTACAGCCACTGCAGATGCCACAATTTATCACTTGGCTTTTACACAAATGTGGCATGATCTCATTATATTTCTGCCATGAGATTTTATTACTTTAATAATCTGTTGCAATATTTATAGAATACTGTGATGAATCATATTGAATTTATCATATTATCCAATAAATAACATGACAGAACATAAGTCAATCATGTTTCAAAACCTATTAGAGTTGTACTGTCTAAAATTCTAAACCCAAGAATGCAAGGGCTCCTCTGAAAAGAAAAAAGTTTATTAACTTGAGATTTTTCAGAGCAAACTGATTAATCTGGGTTTATATCTGGTAGTTGACCATATAACTTCTTAGAATAGAGTACTTTGGCAATGAGTATTATCACCTCCTGGAATAGGTAGATATTGTGCAGGAGTGGAGAATAAATAACCACCCGAGACCTTCAGCTGAAATGGTTCGTGTCCAAGATGACACATCTTTTTAATTTGGTTGAAGAATAGTAACACTATCACTGAAACTGGGGGAGAAGTGGAAAGGAGAGCAAATGCACAGGGAGCAGAAGGGAAATACATAACAAACCATTCTCTCTGGCTGAATAACCTTTTGAAGGATCTAGGGACTGGGCATTGCTAATGCTCAAGATCATCTAGGTATCTATGAACCCTTGAGGAGAACTGTACTCCTCTGAAATACAGGTGTTCCTCAGTACCTCTAATTGTACACCAACAGCTGTAAGCAGTAAGAGGTAATGCCATACCTCTTACAGGAAAAGGAGGTGACATAAAAGGCTTGAATGATAAAAGTATTCACAGGTTAACTTATAATGTTGCAGACTCTTAGTTTTGTTACCTAAAGCATGTTCTTTCCCTGCTGCCTCACCATGGACTGTGACTTGTCATATGTAGGTGCTATAGCTGTCTCTGAAATTGCAGATATTGCCTGTATAAACTCTTGTAATCTGAAGAACCTAAAAGATGGAGCAATATCCCGGTATTGTAGGCATTATACAATCTCCAAATCCACCAAAACAAACAAAAAAGATCATTGACCTCAGCTCGTTTACAATCTGTGTACAGTCAGAATAGAGGATGCAAACAAATGAATAAGTACAAAGAAATAATAAGACAGATATCTAGTTGATTCAGTCTGTTGGCAGCTTTACTAAAATAAGTTTCCTTATACATACAGAAGCAGAGTTTAAAGAATCAAAGAAGTGATGTTAAGATTGATTTTTTTAGTACATCCAAGCCCAATATGTAGTATGAAGAAGCACAAAGCTGCTTATTCTCTGGTATAAAATAAATTTCTTGTATCAGACCAGAATTGGGCTTTTTATTAAAAGAAGGAAAAAAGGCTGGGAGATGATAGAGGTGTGGAGAAGGTATTTAAGAAACCAAAGACCAGAATTGGGCTTGGGAAGAAAATTCACAATAGAAGGTCGATTAAAAGACACGGTGGCACTAAATTAATTGCAGGTGTAGGAAGTAGTAGAAACTTTGTTCTTGATGCTAAATCTTAGCACTTTCCCCCTTTCCCTTTCACCTGGACTTCATTCAGACAGTTACTCAGTACTGGGTGATTATTTACTAAGGAAATATTTAAATTCAATTGGAAATAGTGAAATTTATGTGAATAATGATATTGACAGTCTTTAAAGTGTCTTGTTTTTTTTTTGAATCACTTTTTGTGCTATAAGTAAATTTCTAGTTCAGACATAATGAGAGTTCCCTCATTTTTTTCTTTTTAATTCAATTTCGGAGGACTGCTAGGATTCATTGACTCATCCTTTGTAAATATAAGACTATTAAATGTGTGGTCTCCCTATGGAATAGGCAAGGGAAATAGCTGTAGTTGCTTCTATACGGTATCGCACTAGTAGTATACAGAACAGAAGCACTGAACTTGTTATTTGTGTATTTACATATTGGTGATTACCACCTATTCATTCCTTTCAGAGAGTACCTTCTGGTAGTGTCATCAGGAACTGCAATAACGAATTCGAAGTGTGATATGTTACACAAAGATTTACTTGAAGAGCCATTAGAAATGCTTGTTAGCTTAAATTGGTTTGATTTTAAGAACAATAGGTCTAAAAAATGTATATGTGGTATGTAAGCAGTACTGATCTTTGTGTGGTCAGGATTTGTTTTTCATAGAGCAGTCTTTTTGGGGATAAATGATCCTATAAGACCTTGAAAGAAAAAGGTTGCTTAATGGAAAATGTGCATCTGTACAATTTATACTTCAATTAATACCTATCCTGAATCATGGCACACAACCGAGTTAAAAATCACTATGGTATCATGCCAAAATCCATAATATAACATACATTTTGCTCTGTATAAGTTTATTTGGAGAATATATATGACTAGATGAAGATATCACAAAGTGTCCTGGATGAGTTTGGCACTAATCCCATGTATTTGCCGTCTTTATACTGTATGGTTGTCACTGGATCTAGGATTAAAAAGCCCTTTCTTTGGCTTTCCTGGGAAGAATTTAATAGCTCTGGAAGGATACAAATGCAATTAAGTTAAATAAATAAATTAAGTGCATGTGTGCATGGGAAAACTGCGCGCTGTTTTCTTGAGGATTCAATCCTTCCACAGACTGAGAAACCTTGAGGCTTAATGTAACTTAACCTGGGTAGAGTGGAGGTAGAAAGAGTCCATAGGGAACTGATACATCTTTTGCAGACCATTATCTTAAACTCTTACTGTTCTGCACACATTAACCATTTTAGTTGAACTGACTCTTTCCTTTCCAGATTAAGAACATTTTCTTTTAGCTTGGAAGTAAGCAAGCTTATATTTAACACGAAACATAAGAAAACTAAACCTTAAAATAGTAGTTCATGAGATTAAAAGGCACCCAGCAGCAGCTATGCCCCTAAATTGTCAGAAGACTTCTGACAATTCTGACTTCTGAAAGCTTCTGTCTAAGCTAACAATATTTTATAAACAGTATTTTATAAAACTTCTAATTTTATTGAAAAAAAAAAAGGCGGTCTGATCAGTAGCTAATGCGTTTACCCTTGGGAATCTTAGAGTATTGCTTAAGTGATTAAGTAATGGCAAAAGAACTTAATCTCTTGCAGCTTGTCTGCAAGTAAGGAAGATCAAAGACTGAGTGATCAGGTTTGTCTGCTTTGCTGCTCTTTTGAGACTAGGAAATTAAAACCGTTCGTCGTAAGCTTAGATTTGTAGCCCTGTCCTGAACAAATGCATTCATAAATATACGGGAAGTTCAAGAAGAGCACAATTTGTCATATCTCTGGAGAAAACTATTACTGTCCTTTAGAACTAATTTATCAATTTACAAAAGGTCTGTCAACTCAGTGAGATCAGCTCCAGGATAATGCTGGTTGGAATTTTTCATTAAAATTTGTTCTGCTTGAACATTTATGTCTACTGAAGACCTAATGTGCAGGCAGACTCTGCCAAGTGCTTCTGTGGCTCCAGACTATCTTGTGGCTTTGGATCCTCAAACTTGGGGAAATATATTTGGAAATACACCTCCTATGTGCGTAGTGGCTACTCAAGGAAGCTGATACCTTTCTCATGTTCACTGGTGATAAAAGCAAATGCCTTTACAAGATATCTGGTTTCTTAAATTTTCTTAACAGTAGTTTGGTCAGGTTTTGAGCAACCTGATCTAATAGACGTTATCTTTGCTCTGAGTAGGGGATTGGAATAGACGGTCTCCACTGGTCCCTTCCAACTGTTAGTCTCACTTTTAAGGCAAGACAAGAAAGTTCGCCTAGTGAGAGCAAACAGGAAGAACGTCAGGAATTTTTTGCTAACTTAATTAAAATATTAACAATCTAATCCAAGAATTGTTATTAATCCAGTTGTAATCATTACAAGAAAAAAAGAAAGAAAGAATACTTCTATACAGAAAAGTCTTGATCATATTAATGAAGTTAAAAATGTTATGCTCACCCTTGCACAGCTCTGCTGGGTCTTAGGGTCAGTGGCTTCAGTGGTAGGTGTCACCCCCACTTCAACTTTCACCTGGGGATGATTTTTATGTATTTGCTAGCAGGCTTTTTTACACCTTGCTCTTTCTTCTGTTAGTCTGCAACTTGGTTAGATCCCAGTTTACTGATCAAGGTGCATTTTGTGTATGTTAGGTGCTTCTTTTTGAATCTGTTAGCCCTGCCAACCCATTCTTCCCAGCTTTAGGTCTGCATTTCATTAAAAATGGGTGAGCTGTTTATAGCTTTTTGGTACCCAGTGCCAAAGCACACCCCTTCTCTTGCCGTCCTATCCTTGAGCTCTCCACACCATGTTCTGTCTTCTCAAGGCTTCTGCTGTCACACTAGTTCCTCTTTTTTTTTTTTTTTTTTAAACTAGTATTGGTAGTTGTCCTTACTACCTGTATAAATCTGTCCCACAATACTATATGCAAAAGTAACGCAAATTAGCCATAACACACAACTAAAAATGTTTATAGCTAAAAAAAAAAAAAGTGAAAACAAAGTTCCAGGCACGTTAAAAACAAGTCTAAACAAAACACACCTGGCAGTGCCAGTCCTGAAGCCTTGCAAGCACTGTACAAAGCCTGTTGCTAGCAATGGCAATACTGTATAACAGGGCCACAGGGTTACATAGCCTAAATTATTCTATGATTTTCTATGCTTCCTGTATCCCTGACCCTTGGAAGAGGGGGCCTGTTATGAACTGTTTTGCAGAGGAGCTCACTAAATGCACAGATCAGACCTACACCAGTTTTGGAGGGTAGAGTGCTAGGTCAGGTGCTGGTGACACCCTGCTGTGCTACGTACACAAAACCAAAGGATGAGCAAAGTATAGTTACATGCTGATGAAGCGCTGGCAAAAATAAGTAGTCGCTTTCTCAGAGGCAGCCTTGGTGACCACACCTGGGAGCAGAGCCCCAGCCTGGTGTGCCCGGTCCCTGCCTCCATGTTCTGACCCAGTTCTCCATGCAGATCACTAAGAAAAAGATACATTTCCATTTGCTAGCACAGCATGAGAGCTGACCTGATGCGGCGGCACCGTTGCGTTGTCGATGTGCAATGTATCACTAGGTGGTGCTGGCGCACGTAGTCTTCACTTAGGTTTTAGTCTCTCGTTTCTTCTGGAGTCTTGCTGTAATCCGGTCATCTTTGGGTTTGTTGTTGTTTCTGATGTAATGAAAACTGGAAAATGTAGATATGTAAATGCAGAATAGTTGGATTCCTTCCAGAGTCCTGCACTGGGTTCTTTTTAAAATAGAGACTTGAGGCAGAGCTGCTCCCTTATAAGTAAATATTGAGCTAAGATTTTAGGAGATCTTGCAAACTTTTGGTTAGTATAAATGCCACATCAGCATATGGAAACTAAAGGAATTTTCGCTTGCAGTGCCTTTCAATTGATGTTAGTTGTGTTGTCTTCCACTGTGAAGTTGATTTGTGATCTGTTTTTACTCAGGAGTGGCAATGGATTAAGAAAAAGGGCAATGTTTTGTGGTGTTGGGATTTGAAATAGGGCAAAGGTCTCCAGCCCTTTCTTCTCATAGAAGTTGGGATGTGCATATGCAGACTGTATTAAGAGCAGAGCAATCACAGTTAATGTGGAGCGTATTTGTGAAACTACGTATTTTCTACTGAATCTTAGAAATGGTTTGAAAGGTTGCTCTTGGAACCATGCAGTGTTTATCATAATGATTACATTAATATTGGTCATTAGCAAAAATGAATATGGTAAAGGAGAGGATATTACTATTTTTTTTTTTTTTTCAGGGGAGGAAGGGGCAAGTGTAACGCTATAGTGAGCGAGAAAATTGTATTTGGTCAAAAATCAAAATTTTCAGGTCTAGCTGCATTTGAATAGTCTTAAGAGTTCATGGGGTACTCAAAACACTCAATTAAAAAAAAAGCTTTATAGAGAGAAAACTTGCAGGTATTTAAAAAAAGGATGAAATACATTTTGCATGGTAGAACTTGAAACTACAAAATTTCATTTGATAGGTAATTATTCTGGGCAAGAAATCAAAAAGGAAGTGGTCAAATGACAGCAATTTGATAAGAATGAGAATTACTGTAGCTGCAAGGAAGTGGATGCATTTTTTTAAAATCCTTTTTGAATGAATAACAATCTGGTTAGACTTAGCTTATTAAATGGCATATTTATAAGCAATTTTTGAAACACTTGTTAAGTGTTTCAAAACACTTTTTATTTTTTGGAAACAATTGTTAAGTTTAAACAATTTTAAATAAAAATTAGTCTTCCAGGACTGATATTTTTCAAATAATAGCTTTGTAGCTATTACAGGCAGCCATCACAGGCTCAGGTACAGATTTCATTAGTTTGTTCTTAGTGCTAGTTACAAAGTTTCTATTACTAGAACTTCAGATATTTTTCAGATAATTATTTCAGTCTCTACTGCTAGATCTTAGAGGGCTCTTGCCTCTCTCAGTCTATTTTACTGCTTTTTTTGTGGATGAAGAGTTAAAGTGCATACAACTGAAAAATACATAGACGATATATGCACACTGAATTAAACTGTAAAGCTATGGTCCAACCCCTGGGAACTATCATTATGCTGTTCAATGGCATCTGTGTTAGAGATCAATTAGTCAATTATTCTGGGACTTCAGTAGCTGAAATGAGAAAAAAAAAAAAAAAAAAGACATAGGCAATGAAGAAAAAAAATCCGTTTAATCCTAGGTGAAATACAATACTCAGATCATCTCACTAGAAAAATAAGGCATTTGGCCTGTACAGGGTATCTGCAGAGCAGTGTGATTACTTAAAACAAAGAACCCCCCAAAAAGCCCTGGGCTTTCATCTTTGCTTTTAAATGAGATTGAGAACTTTATCAGTATTTTGTCCCATGTTTCAGAAAAATATAACTGTTAGTATTGTCACGTGATGTCCTTCACTTGTGTGTTCTACTTGCTCAATATGTTGAGGAAGCAGAATAGCTAGTGATGTGGCCTGTACACAGAATAAGCATAGGCCCTAATTACATTCCTGGATTGACTAATAACTTTGCACAAAATAATTTCCATCTTAAAATTGTATCTCAGATTGCTTTGAGGGTTTGTGGCATCTTAATACCCAGGCTCCAATGGGACCCCTGTTCATCTGGTTGCACAGATTGCTTTGTGCAGAGACCCTTCCAACCTAAATTAGGCTGGTCAATACGAACTCCAGGTTCTCACTTTCCTTGTCTTAAAGTCTATAACCTGAGCTGAGAGGAGGGATTCTCCACCCCTAATGAAGAGCCGAACATCTGCAAACATCTAGATCTGGCACTTCCTTCCCTCAACCTTGTTCAAGAGACTTGTATAGATTTTAGAACTGATGACCACTAACTGATGGCCACTTCCTGTGTTGTAGTATAGTATTTATAAGGTGCATCGTAAAATACTGTAAAGACATTTTACGGTGTATGCATTCTTTTTTATAGGGAAATACTCCATTTATATATTCAGTTGAACAAAATTTAGGTAGCAATTAAAAGCATTTAACCCACATAAAGAATTTTATGTGGGCTATACAATTAATTTTATTACAGAAATTGCATTTAGCTTAACAACTGATGACCTTATCTTAATGCACTAATGTATTTTTCATTAAAATGAAACATCCTGTTACCCAGGCAATAGACAGAAAGAGGGAGAGATGGAGAAGGTCCACAATATACCATGTACAACATCTGTCTTAAAGAAAAAAGTGCCAGTAATGCAGCATTTTTCAATTTATTACTGTGTCAGATTGGAAAGTTTAAACTGTAATTAAATGGATGGGAACTAATACATTGTCATTTTACAACTTGGATGGCTTATACTGCTGAGCTGTGTTACCTGCTTCAGTAAGTTACAGCTGTTGCTTGGTCTTTTATGCAAGCTTTTACATGTGGGATATATTAATCATCAAGGAAGATTATTGAATGCACCTCCAGACATCGGAACAGCCAATATTTCTCCTGTCAAGTCCACCTGTTTGCTACAATGTTATATCTGTTTTTATGGTTTTCTTATATTTGTTATGTACTGATAACTCCACCTATAAGAGGGACGTTTAGATATCTAAAAAAGTTAAGTACTTCTGTGGAAAAGTGAATATGGGAGTGATGCTAGTATTGCTGTTATTATATGAGCATTCAGGGTTTATTTATTTATTTTTATTTCTTTCATGTTGTTTTCTAAGTTCTTGTGCACAGGTTGGACAGAGTAAAGTCATAGCATGCTGTTTCTGCTGACATTTCTCCAACTTTACCCTCCTGGGCAAAAAAAGAAAAGATCCCCATTGCCTGCTTTTAGGCTCTGGGTCTCACAGGTGGCCCCAACAGGGGAAGCTCCCAAGTACAGTGAGGGACAGTGAGAATAGACTTCACCGTACTTTATATCTCGATTGGTAGGCTTTGAAACTCCTTATGCTTAGCTCCTAACGGTACTTCCTTTCCTCTCTTTTTCTACTGGAGGAGAGAGGGAACACTTCTGTAGAAGTATTTTCTTCCTGAATTGGACCAAATTCTGTAACTGTAGAAAACAAAGTTGTAATGCTTCTGTTCAGAAGTAGTGAAAAAAAAATCTGTACTTCTGTAGCTTTTAAAAAGTATGAACTATGTGTGACTGACTAGGCTAATCATCTTGTTACAGCACTTTAAGTTCTTTTAAAAAATGTTTAGGCATCTATCAGAAAAGACTTCTGGAATCTGAGTAGACTTGGTGACTTCATTTTAGCAAGGTGTTTTACCTTTGCTTATGTGGAGTTTCCTGTGTTTCCATTTGTGTCGGTCGCATTTTGTCCTGTCACCAGACACCACTGAGAAGAATTTGGCTCCATCCTCTTCCTTCCATCCTTACCAGGTATTTACAGAAGTTGGTAGGATCCCCTGAGCCACCTCTTCTTCAGGCAGAGCAGTCCTGCTTCTCACAGCCTGCTCCTCATGTTGGAGATGCTTCTCTGTCAGGTTGCTCTTGGGCTGGTTGGCCCCAGCCAATACTAGTGCATGAGGTTATTCCATTCCATTCCAGGCACAGGACTTTGGCATTTGAACTTCACAAGGTTCCTGTTTGTCCAGCCTGTCTGAATGTCAGTGTAACTCTGCTCTATCAACTACTTCTCCCAATTTTGCAGTCGGCCAAAACTTATCTGCGAAGGATAAGCTCTGTATTGCAGAAGTAATGAATATAGCCAGCACTGAGGGCAAAGCTGCTTGTGCTGATTACTTCTTGTTTTCAGATGGCTGGATGCCTGTTATGAATCTTATTTTGCCTTTTTAAATAAGGTTTTTTGGCATAAATGGGCTAAGACCTGGACAGACTGAATAGCTGGGCAATGAGAAATCTTATGAAATTCAACAAAGACAAGTGCAAGGTCCTGCACTTGGGGAAAAATAACCCCGGTCACCAGTACAGGCTGGGGACTGACCTTCTGGAGAGCAGCACTGCAGAGAGGGACCTGGGCGTCATGGTGGATGACAAGTTGCCCATGAGGCAGCAGTGCCCTCGTGGCCAAGAAGGCCAA
>VZSV01000027.1:6302403-6322412 GCA_013398735.1 Nothocercus julius | reverse complement strand
AAAAAAAAAAAAAAAAAAAGGAGTTTTACTACTGGTCCAGGTGGAATGTGCTACTAGTCTAGAGAACAAAAACTCAGATATGAGATTGGCCAGCCTGGCAGCAGCCCTCTCCAGCTGGATAGAGGGCAGGGAGGTAAATTTTGTTTCAGAATAGTAAAAGCTCTGTGCTTATGGTGCGCTTTTGAGCATCTTCCTTACAAGGATCAACTTTCAACAGCTCCAGCTGCCAGTCAGTAACTGCACCTACCTGAGAAGCAGGGATTTCTAGCACTTACTGCTGTGACTCCTTGGGTTTCCATGGTTATGCTGTTGGCATTGGTTTGTAGTGATAGGCAATATTCCACACAAATGGGCAAATTAGACCCATATGGGCAAATACAGACGCCGCTCTTCAGTGCCCTCAGCTGAGCTCATCTGCCAGCTGAATTAGTCTGGTCACATTTTGCCATGATTTGACTTCAGCGAAACTGATGACAAACATTGCCTGAGTTTTATAGTGGTGGTGACTAACTCTACAAAGGCATGGCTTTGCCTGTTGTGAAGAAGATAAATTTAACAAATTTCTGGAAAAATGTTTCAAATGTCCTTCTGTCTTCTTTACCTCTTTCACAACAGGAGTTTAACCTTCCTTCTGCTAGGTATCAATGTGTTTTGGTAGAAGAGATGGAGGAGCTGGAGTGCAGATCTGCCTCTGATCACCGAATAACTTTGAGATTCTCTGAGGTGAATATTTAACTGTTAAATTAGGCTAATACTGTTTTACTTATACTCTAAAATGCATAGTTTGGAAATGATTCAGATTTATGAACATGATTGTTATTGTTAGAGCAGTCTTGCATTACTGAATATACAGTAGCTGACAGGATTACACTGGTGTAATGGAGAAGCCTGTGAAAGCAGATGAAATTATAGTTTCTGTAACATGTAGTGCTCCTCTAGATTTTCAATACTGTTTTGCTCAACTGTAGCGTTTGTTAATGAACTTCACCTTAAAATCCTTCATGCCTTATTTCTTAATTTTATTTCTTTTTCACACAGATTGCATATTAGTCATGATTTGAAACAGTATTTTGGGATTTACGTGAGCTTCTGTCTTCTGGAGAGCTTAGAAAGGTCCTCTTTTATTCATTCTTTGTCTTCCCTCTTACCCTCTCGCCTCTGTTCTCTCGCCCTCATTTAAAGCAGTGAAAATCCACCTTGTCCCAGTTATTTTGGACTAGGATTCAATATCATAGCTAGTATTCCTACAGTATCTGTGTTCTTGCTATGTGGACATTTCCTTACAGCCATAAATCATATTTTAAAAGTTTTATCCGCCAGTACCCACAGATCACTGTGTTCTGCAGTGTATTATTACTGAATCTATAAATAAGGGAATAAATCATTGGTTTCTGACTTATAAAGCAGAATGGCATGGCATATGAAAATATATCAATTTTTAATTCATTTCTGAAGGTGACCCAGAAGCAAATGATCACGATGCAAGTAAAATAGAAATAAGCATATAATACAGTCCCTGATGAAGAATTATATTTTAAGAGCGTCTACAGGATTTACGATTTCATATTTCTCATTTGCATATGTTTCATATTTGTTTTGAATTTAATACGCAGGAATTTCATAGTCATGTAAATAAATGCAGTGGGTACTGCTGCCATCTTCTGGTCAGTATATAAAATTAAACTCTTCTGTCAACTGAAAATTAAAATCTGTGAGGTTTAAGGAAATGAGAGATTTCCAGGGTCTCCTTTGCAAAACTGAACTCAAAATTGTGAAGCATTTCAATTTTAAGTATAGAACTCTAAATAATGAGCAGATTTGTGGTCATATTCACTTGGATTTAACAAGACTGATGTGATTCAATGCTTTTTTTTAAAGCAATTTCTAGAAGCAGTAGGGCAGCATATTACTTGAAAATCTAGGCACTTCTGTGTTTTAAAATTACTTTTATTATTGAAAAAAATGAAAGCTCACTAGTGTGTGTGGTAGGACCTTTCACAAGAATTTGAGCTACATTTTTTCTGTTGTTTCTCTTCTCAACCAATGAGCTTGTCCTTCAGTGAAAGTTTTTGCTTTAAATCATCTTAATCATTGAGATAGTTTGTAGGGTGAGGTGGTTGAGCATCCTTCTTATCTCTTGATGTACAGTAGTTCTAATACAATGCGATTTTCCCTCCAGAGCTAATTTTGCCATATTTAATGAATGTGATGGAAAGCTATTACATAGCTAGGTGCTTTCTAATGTGTCTAAAACACGTTACTTCATAGAAAACTTGTATGAAACAGGTATGTTTAAGTATAATTTAGCCTTTAGTAATACAACAGTACTGCAAAGCTGAGATATCCCCTTCTTTCTTTTTTTTTTCCCTTTCTTTTCATATATCCCTCTCATTGTTCTTAAGAGAATGAAAGCAAATCATGAAGTAATAAAACTACAGTTTTCATACTCATACTTAGGCTGTTTTAAGCTGCTAGATGTGTGCAGGATCTCAGAACTAGCATTGCTATCAGTCTTTCATCTCGTGTTCTTGTGAACTTTCACAAGTTCATTTTTGACACTTACTATCATATTTAATTTACTTTCCCGTTATATGCGTGCAGCATAGTAAGGTGCAACATGCAACATTATTTTTAATGCTAAGTCATTTATTGACTTATTCATGAAATAAGAGGAAAACTTTGTAATTTTGTCTTTGCATTATCACTTTTAAACTCAGCAGAATCACTGTGCTACGTTTTGGCAAGTTGTTGTCTTGAATTTGTTCTGGTCGTTCTGGAATGCCTAAAAGAGCCTCCATGTGTGAGGAGGAGTGACAAGAAGAAATGAGAGCTCCTTTGCAACACTTGGGTGCTTTTATAGTCACTGGCTCAAAGGCAACACATTTTAAGCAATTTTGATGTTTATACCATCAAAAGATGAGCTGCTCAGCATCTAACTTTGTTGTTTCCTCATTTTAAGCTTAGCGATATGGCTTGAAAAATAGCTAATATTATGAATAACAGGAAAAAAGAGGAAACTTTACATGAAGTAGGGAGAAGAAGGAAATATGGTGGTAAAGAGCTATTAAAAGTTGCAAATTTGATTAAATACAGAACCAAGCTTAATTTGATTGGCAACTTCTGTGCTTTGGCCTCAGTATAGCAAGGTTGTTGTCATAAAATACAAGCCATGTCAAGCTTTTAACATTCATCCAGTTCTGAGTATTAGGAGCAATATTAAAAATAAGAAGATAATTATTTAAATGTAAATTGAAAATATGGTTTTCTGACTGCAAAATTCTGGAAGTGCCATGTCGACTTTGTTCAAGCTTCAGTTTCTCTCTTTTTTGTAATGCCAGGCATATGGAAGGAAAATTCTAGCAGAGAACAAACAAAATCCCTTGCTAATAAAAGTAGTGTTCAGAATGGGTAGTTATCCAGTCCAACTCTGATCATTTAGAATTAAAAATGCCTCATTACACATTAAGAGAGAATATTTGTGCATCTCTTGAGGTCACTGTAGTAAGGGGAATGCCCTATCTGGCTCTCTGGAAGGGCCACATTTCTTATCTAACAGTCATCAGTATATTTTGGTTGGACCAGGTAAGCTAATTTCAATAGGACTTTTTCCCACTGTTTTCAGAAGAAATTAATCTTTCTAGCTCTTGATCTCCTGGCAGCAAAAACTTCTATGCGATTGTACAGTGCCTGCCCATACGAATTAGATACTGCTAAACTCTGTTCACCTGGGCCTGACAATTTGTGTGAAAAAGTTCAATGTCAGATAGTGTGAAGGGAAGATATATAGGTTAGGTAGGCACTGGCCCATTACAAACCACTTGCAGTGTGATCCTTCCCCACTGTTGTTAATTGCCTTGAACTATAGCTTTAATTGTTTATTGTGACAGCCTACTACTCTACCCCCTGGAGGTGAGAGCCAACGTACATCCTGCACATTTGCTTACCTATTAAAACTCATGGAGCACAGGCCTGTTTGAATAATAGAGGTGGATATATAGAGTTTGTGAGTTATGTGGGAAGATTGGTGTAAAAAGAAAAGATGAATCCGGAGCTCTGGGGCTGAAATCACAAAGGGTGCAGAGGAGATGTGTGTATGTGGCTTGCAGTTGTTTCCCGAAGTGGTGATGACTGGGGGGAAGCAGAAAGCCCTGAGGAGCTCTCATGGAGCAGGCTGTACCCCTGTGCACTCCGACATGAGAGGCCCCTGCAGGAAAAAACGTGCTTGTGTGAGGGTTCATTTGTCAAGAGGGTAATGACACACAACATTATTTAAGATTTTTAAACAGACCATTTAAAAGAGGAGAACAAAGTGGAGTCTAGGGAACTAATTAGGATAGAGTGACCTTGTGATGTTTTGACCTTGACCTTGTGATGTTTTGACCTTAACCTTGTGGGACAAATATGGTGGTTTGCTTAGCTTGTGACAGGAGATCATTTCAGCAATTAGAGAAGGGAGGATATATACTGGGAGTTGTTGCAAATACAGAGCTTTGCTTCTTCAAAAGAGAGAAAAGACACCCTAGTATGTTGCTTGATTGATGCATAATGGCTTTTATTATAGAAATATTGATGTAAGCAACTAAACTAAAATATGAAGAATGAGTATTGTCTCATTTAATTGGTGTTTCACCTTTTTGAACCAGTACCAACCTGATTATCTTGGCTTAGTGCTGAGTTTTTTGTGGCTGAATGCAGTATCTTCCCCATGGAGCTCTGATCACTTAAATTACAGATTCCATTGCATTTGTGTGAGAGTGAAGATGATGGAATCAAGACCAAACAAGGAGAAAAATAGGAAGAAACTAATATAAATTCTGTAGTCTCTGTTTCTATTCATACTTTACTTTCTGCCTGCATTGTTCAACCAAATATGGCTTTTTTTTTTTTGTTTCCCCCACAGAAGACTGGATTTCCTTGTGTATTGCCTTTCTTGTGAACTGGCTGATTCATGTGTATAATGTACTTTATGAATCTCTCTTGATTCTTGGAATTTATATGCCCCTGAGTGAGTGTGTGCATGACTGTGCTCACCTACGTGGGTGAAATACAGGTGTCACCTCTGAGAAGAGGCACTGTGCCAGGACTCCTGGAAAGGTGCATCCTGCCCAGGCCAGTACATAGGGAGCAAGACGTGGAAATAAATTATTTGGATACAACAAAATTAGCTTCAGGAGCAGTATACTGATATCAGCATGATGCTGTGTCAAAGCCAAGTGGGCCCTGGTTTGGGACATAGTATAATACTGCCACATCATGTTGCAACCATCCTATGCCATATAGCAGCCTAGTCAGAGTTTGGAGAGAGAGCTGTGCACTGCCAGGCATGTCAACATGCCCCAAAGACCTATCCCTATGTTGGTAAAATGAATGACTGTCCTCATAATTGACCAAATATATGTATGAAATACAGCACTTCTAACATTCAGGTTGGAGTAGCTATGATGCAGAACCAAAGATTTTCTTTATTTGTATATAGAATTCTCAATTTCATTCAAGCATTAACACAACTCTTTCTGTATAATTCTTTTCCTTAGATAAAGATTTTAATTATACATATCTAAACATGAGTTCTTAGCTCTGGTGAGTATCTTAAATATTTTGCTTTCTGAGATGGAGGAAACTTTCCCTGGAGAAATGCTATTGCATTAAAGTGATAACAGGTGAAGGAATAATCATTTGACTAAATGTACAGCTAAGCCTTCTATTGCCCAAACCCCCCAAACAATCTGTAGTTCACAAGCTAATTGTGTTTACATTCTATGAACAGATCAGATATGTAAGAACTGTAATGATTAAAAAGCTTTGTGGTAAGTGGATAAGTTCTGATTCGATTCTACTGGAGGACAATCCTGTAAATTTAAGAATTTCGTATATTCATGATGAGTATGACTCTAACCCATGGTTATACCGCTCTTTTCAGTAATGTCTGAAGACATCTTGTATGACTGTAGTCTTTTGTAGTCTTGCTTTTGCACACCCCGTGGTGGTTTGTGTAATTGACTAATGATGTCTGTAATTTGCCCGAGTGATTAATTCATTTGAAGCTATAAATATTCTATATTAAATTATGCAAAAAACTAGCAAGTTTTTACTGATTTATTGACATAAAAAAAAAATCTGTTTCTCTTTTTTTGTTCATGAAACAAACCAAGAATTAAAAGAAATTGAATGATGTTTGCACAGAAAGTACTAGATTATCAAGGTACATATTTTTCCTATGATATGGAGAACAGAAAAAGAAGGACGTTATTTCTAATTTCTGAACACTTATGTTACTATTAGCTTTTACAAAATTAGCATATGTTGAATCCTGTTGTGGACCCAGCAAGGAATGTCTTTTTACATTTGTTTGGGGGTTTTCATGTCTTCTGTGTTATGCAAGCAAGGTGTACTTTGCTTTTTTCTTTACATGAGATTAAATGTTCCCAGAATGAAAAAAAAAAATATGAAAAAGTATAAATGAAATGCTCAGAAATTTCCACTTCATCAAACAGAATTTTTCATTGTCTATTTGGTGACTGAAGATTTTTTTTTTTTTTTTTTGCCTGGATTGAACCTGGGACATAAACAGCTTAGTTTCAAACAGAAGCTAAAGTTTAACTGGATGACTTCACATATGTTTAGTGCTTATAGGACACCTTGAAGCCTGATGCAGTCAAGCTTGCAATTTGTGATTTGTATTAAACTACAAATATTCCAANAAAAAAAAAAAAAAAATCAGAAAAAAATCATGGTTTATTCTTTTTATCTTGTTCATTAAACAGAATAATACTTAAGACCAAGTCTATGGGTATTGTGTCAGCTTTGGGCAGGTGCAGATTAATGAACTAACATCAGGAACAATGTGATGGGATTAAATTTTATGCTATAAATTTCCTGTCCTTCCTTTTCTGTTCTCTCACAGAATTTTGATCTCTTTTCCTTGAAGACCATTGAAATAGGGCCACTGATGCTTGTCCTGGCCTTTCCTAGGAAATGTTTGAGGCTATATCCCTTCTGCAACCAAATGGGAAAATTTCCTTAGTAATATAGTATCAGGAACATCATTTCTATGCCTGTATACAGGTAGATGAGGATCAGGGTTTCATGGTGGTCTTGTGTCTCTGTTCCTATTAAGTAACTTTTTGAGAAACTCCGTGGTCATGTAGGAGTGAGTTTTCAATGGGATTGAGATTTTACATTCAGTCACTTGGTATTACCTTTCGTTAACTGAAAACACATGCAACATTTCTGATGTCTGAAATGCAAAGAAACAAAGAGCAGTGAAGTGCTACTTTTCCATGTGCTTGTAGCTTCCAGATTTCTAAACCAAATGAAAAGCAGAATTTATTTTTGTGCCAGAAAATAACAAAATGGGGCAAAGGACTAATACTTTACTTATCCTGATGCAAGTTATTTCTAACAGGAAAATTCACCTTGCTGTAGAAGGCTCTTTTTGCACTACTTGAAACCATTTGTTGAAGCAGTAGAAAGGAAAGGAAAGAAGTGTCACTAGAATTGCTACTGAGTAATGTTAATGGGAGTTGCCTGTGTTCTAGCTGGATATTGAAAGATAATTCATCTGTAGAAGATTTTTACCCAAATATTTCAGTCAGGTTCTATATTTGAACATGCGATTTATAGAATTAGCTAATCTTCAAAAGTATAAACTACCAAAATTATACTGTGAGCCATTTTAGAGCTAATGATGTTTGCCATAAAGCCTTCAGGTTAAGTCAGTGTCCTACCTAACACATTAATGAATGGCACTATTAAGAACTGCAACAACAGTATGACATGAGAAAAATTACAGCACTAATTGGCACTGCTTTTACAGGCTTTAATATTGCTACCTTAAGTTCTCGTTGTTCACTTAGCAGTTACATTACAAATCTTTTGATGAATAGCTTTTTGTACAAAATTACCAGATTCAGCTTTGACAATTTCTTTAATTTAATGGATGTATAATTCAGGTAGGTTAACTCCAGAGTGAAAGGGTCATCCCAAGAGTGTCTGCTACAGAAAACAAAGTAATTCTTTGTATCCTTTAAAAATGAGTCAGAAGATTATTTATATCGCTGGATGCTCACTCAGAAAAAGCATATGCAAACTGTTGCCTTACAGATCTTGTGTAGTGTCTATTAAATATAGAAATCATTTATTTAAGATAGGTGTTATCTGGTAAATTAAAAATATGTATGAAAAAAATCCCCCAATGACCTATTTTAATTGATCAGACATTTACATAGTATATAATTTGTTATGTAGTTCTCATTTTTCATAAGAACAACCCAGTAAAAGGTGAGAAACTACGTCAGTAAGTTGATCTGTTGTACATTGGTAGTAGTGTAGCAATTTGTAAACTAACTGCAGTAATCTTTCTCTCTTAAAAGGTAACATTTACTAGATGATTTGTTCTTCTGTGTGGATGGGATGCCACAGTGCGGGAAATGATTAGGAAGCTGTTGATGCCATGAGGGTTGGAATGGGCACCAGCGAGGTGATATCAGGATGCTTTTGGCCCCTTGCGTGCTCCCCTGCCTGCAAGGGAAAGCATTCCCCTCCAGCCAGACTTTGGTAAGCATGATGGCAGAAATGGTTTTGCAGTGCATGGTGTAGACAGAAAGATGGGTCTGCTTTATTTTCCTGATTTATTCTTTAGTGATGAAATGTGGGGCTGATAGGCATGTATCCATAAACAGCCTTGATATATAGGAACACTTGCATACCTTATTATTTCCTTTTTCATTTCTCCATCCTCCTTTTTATCACCCTTGCCCCTTCCCAGTCTCCTCCTAAATAACCCACCCCTAGTTACTGTTCCCCCATTGGTACCAGTTTTACTGCATCTGTGCCCAAATTTGATGTTTCTGACACTGTAACAGAGGTAATCCTGGTGTATATCACCTTATATGGTGAAATACTTACGGTTGGCCATGCAAGACTCTCACATCGCAACCCCTAAACTATCTGTGAAATCCAGCCATTTCTCAGATTGCTATCTGTACTTTTTGTAAGCATCTCACAGTTTGCTGTCACATCTGGCAATTTTTTCATGATCAGTCCGGTAGTTTTTATATCCTGTGTGTTAGCCTCATTTCTGGCCACAACCCAATCAGCAGCCCAGTCGTCTGCCTACAGTCCTACAACAAGGAAATTCTGCTTAAGAGAAGACCTGCAATAGATCTGACCATAACACCTGGCCTTTCCAGAGTAAAGCCATATGATAATGCGATGACGTGTCATAACATATCCCTGCCACATTCCTCCTCCCATCCTCCAAAATGTTGCTCCTATTTACAATTTATTATATACTAATATATGTTGCTTTGTTTAAAATGGTCTCTCTAGTCCCATTTTGAGGAGTTGAACACTCATATGCTTGTAAACAGAGAAGTTGGAAGGAACATTGTTTCTGAGAATGGCTGTCAGTTCAGAGTTCAGTCTGATTACAAAATGCTCAGCCATCACTAAGAATTATCACATATGATCTAGAAAAGGTTTTAGTAAAAATGCTACTTTGGAGCAATCAAAGTTCAGTGAATTGATTTTGCTTTTACTATCTTCTTCATTTATGAAGGTAAAACTTGGAAGATTTTTTTAATGATGTTCCCTTCTGTGACTATCAGGCTTTGATTAGAGGACTTTAACATTGATTATAAAGAACATATGATGAGAAATAGATAATAAAACTGTTTTTAATTGTGATATGATGACTTTCTGTCTGGTCTATTATCTATTTTCACTGAGATACTAAAAATCTAAAGTATGGGAATGGGAGAAAGAGAAAGCATTGCAAAAAGTTCTCTCTACTTTGGAAATATTTGTACTATTAAAGATGAAGGAAAACAGGATTTGAGAATAGTTTGTTATTTTGAAAAACATGCTAGGCACTTCAGTGCCCTCTTTTGTAAAAAGAAGGGTTCATCTTGTCATGTAGGTTGGATAGGTTCTGTCTTTGCCTTTTTTCTTAGTATTTCAGAAGAAGGCAAATTCTGAAAGACAATGGAGTCCCTTTCGCTTTGAGAATACATATATTCCGTTATGTTTTTCTCTGCTTATGAAATGTGTTTTCATGCATTATCTTCACTGTCTAAGCTCATCACTATGCCAGTGAATGCTTTCCAAAATCTTCTTACAATCTTCCCTGCTCTACAAAGACCATAGTCATGTCAGACTCAGTAAAAATTACTTAACGTCATTACTGAAGGGCTGTAATTGTATAGGCTCATGGTTGCTTATGCATACCTATATGCAAAAGTTTAGCATATAGGACAGAAATAGGCCTTCTGCCTCAGGTTAGCTTCCTCATCTTTGTTTAGAAGAAATAAAGAGATTTTTCAGTTTTGGACAAAATATTGGGGAAACAAACCTATGTATATTTCCTCCCCCACTCTGAAGTTTCATGGTGGACTCATCTGAACAGGGATAGAAGTCATCTTTTTTTCATCTCTTTGAAGGAAATATACACTGGAGATAGTGACTGCTGTTCAATTCCTCACTGTGAACGTACATCAGTTGCTATATCCAGCTGCTATGTGCCTCCGCTCTGGAAATCTAGTATCTGAAATTCTGGTCAAGGGCGTATTTTTTATTGTAGATTCAGCAAACCATCATTACCTCAGCTCAACCTGGAACATTCGGTTGAGAGTTTTTTCATTAAAATGACATTCTTCACTTCTCTCCTTCCCAACCATGAAGCCTTATGAGCATTACTCACAGAGAAAAAAATAACTAGTTCTATCCTAATTCTTCTGGGACACTCTATAACCTTATTTTATCTCATCTTCTTTCCTTTCCTGTAGGAGGAAAGATGGTTTTATTCACTAAATTAACAAGGAATATATATATATATATATATATATAAATATATTATTTAAAAATATATTCACATATATATATTTTGAAAATAGAAAAGTAGCTTCCTCTTCTGCTGTATGTCCATAACCACCTCTATATTTCAAAATGGTTTGTCAACATATCACCACCATGCTTGTCACAGCCTCTCTAAGCTGTTAGTGAGTCAGAGAGTGAATTTTCTGTCAGATAAGTCTGTCAGCGATTACAAGCCAAGTGATACTTCTGCTGTGCAGAAAATTATTATTGATGGTGGTAAGGATAAGCCTGATGACGGAAAAGATGCTGGACCAAGCAATGATAGGGAGAAATGAGGGGATTGTGTTTTGTTATCACTGAGCTGACCCTGGTCATGTCCAATGAAAACAGCACCTTTTTTAATTTAAGGACACCTGGTACTAGAAAAGGCGGTGTTAATTCTATCTCATTTTTTTTCTCTTGCTATTTTCTTTTTTTTTTTTTAATGAACAACATATTAATTCTATTAAATATTTTGCTAAAATGGTTTTGAAAGAGAAACATGCAACGTTGAACCTGTCCAGTAGGCATAGTGAATTTCCCAAAGACCTTGAATCAGAGTCTTTGTATAATGGGACAGGAAATAAGATTAAAAACTCCTAATACTTTTTTCATATTCCTGTAGCCCACTGATGGTTTAGTTTTGTTCTGAATGTAGTGTAATGTTCACTTGGTAGTTTTCTTTCATTAAAAAGACTTCTCTCAGCTTTTCCACGATTATTGGAAGTCTAACCCTCATCTCATGCTTTAAATGCATGCTGATCTCTGTTTAAGTAAAGCTGGCTCTAAAACTTTAGTAGATCAGATTTATGATATATACATGGGAATCAAAAGAAGTTATCTGAGCCTTGTGTTGTTTCAACATATGTGCTTAACAGTAGCCACTGATTTTGTCATGCATATACACCTTGCTAATAGAATTCACTCATCGGCTCTCGGTTCTTGTAATTACAGCCAGGAGATGTAAGAGCTTACACTGTGAAGGTGAAACATGAGTATGTTTTATTCCTCTGTGACATAAAAAGTCTTGATCATAGTACACACAGAAGCACTGATTTTGTCCCATTGTTTTCCTTTGGTTTCATGCTAACCGGTCTGAACAACTTGGAATGAGCTAAGTATAATATGAATGGAAATTAGCTGGGCACTACTCAGCTAAGATATCTGTAGCTGTTAATAACAGATATACGATAAAACATGGAAAATATTACCAAATTAAAAAAAAAAAAAAAAACAATAAAGCAGGAGCAGGAAGGAGAAATTTTTTAAAGTTTGTCAAAGGGAGTTTGCAATAAGTACGAAGGCTACATTTGTGTTGCCAAGGTAAACCGTGTTAGGATATGATCTGTGTACCGGAGTGTGGTTATTCACATTGTTAAACTGTAAGCATGCTCCATGACACAGTTTTGCCCTCGGCCTGCCAGTGCTTTTCAAGACACTGCCTGAGCAAGCTTGGGGGATACCAGAGCCTAGCGACTGCTCTGCAAAGCAGCGTGGTTGAAGTTACGTGTTTGGGGGGTGTTTAGAGAAGGTAAGGGACATGAGCTCCGTGGATGTGACCTGCACTCTGCAGAGCTGGTTCACCTCATGGCTGGAGAGCAACCCCAAGTCTACCTTGTATGTTAGCGTGAATGTAGCCCAAATAGCATTTCGTTTCAGTCGTTTAAATAAGTGTTGCTCTTTGAGGTGCATTACTGTAACTCTGCATAGGCTTTTAACTCATGTGGAAGAAGTAAGAAGCAGCTCAGTTTTTCTGATTTTAAAAATTATTTTTCATGCAAACTAGCAACCCTTTTAGTACTGGATATAGAGGAAGCCTGCTGTGTTTGGACATGTGATGAACGTGACATATGTGAGGGCAGTTGCAACATCTCTCCATACAGAGATTTGCATGAAGAGGGTGATGTACCCAGAATGTCTGGGGGAGACTATCTCCAGGCTTTTTATTAAAAACTGTTTTTGTAGCTATGTGTTCCTCAGCCTAGCAAAATTTCAGACCGTAGTGATGGCAAAGAGCATTTACAGTCAGAGGAACTCAGGAAAAAAAAGGAAGGGGAGGGGGAGAGGCAGGGAGGGTACACTGATAGCAGCCCCTTTGACTATTTATGCTTAACTGCACTATTATACATTTATATTTAGTACTGACTATATTTAGTCTCCATTTCCATTAATCCTAAATGTGCTCTATAAAGTTAGGATAAATTTGGTAAATTTATCTTTGTCAAAGCAATGGAAGATAATGCCTTCAATAAGCCATTTCAGTTCACCAGACTGCCAGAAAGCTAACCTAAATTCGGATTTTTATATTAGTTTATGTTCAGTTTGACTTTGCAAAGTGAAAGAGCTCAGCTTTGAATCTGACAAGCTCCAGGAGGCAGGACTATGGTTGTTAGCCTGATTTTGGCTGCCAAGGAATCACAGCCTGGTTGGAGAGTAATGTATTCTTCTTCCACTCTATTAGCAAATCTGGGTGTTCACACTGCGTTTTAGCAAAACTTTTGTTATTTGTAGTATGTTTTGCAGAGTGCCTCCTTACATATACATACACTGGAAAAATCTCTCCTCCCCAACAGATACATAAAAATCAGGATTTCTTTGACCAAAAAAAAAAAAAAAAAACTGGTCTTGAACAGCATTTGGCACGCAGCCTCAAAGCTGCTAGGTGAGAACAAGTATTTAGATAATGTGTTGGTATATATGCACTTAATTAGAGTATGCTTTCTTGAAAGCATCTTCTCTGAATGAAAGGCTGAGATCTTTTAAACAGATTCTTCTGCTTCTCTCTGACAGTAAGTGATATAAAGTGAATGTTGTGAAAGAAATAAAATGCTTCTTAGGATTGCATCCATTGGAGATAATGGATAAATCTTTGCTCTGAGCCCCATGACATTATTTCAATTCTATAGTAAACATATTTTCAAATTCAAAATGAACTTCAGGGGACTCTCTAGCAAAGAGCTGCTTAGCTCTTTGAAGAATCCAAGCAACAAGATACAGTGTTTATTGCAGAGAAGGTTTACAAGCCTGTTCTTCTAAGAAGGGAAGACCAGCACTGTGAAGATATGAAAAACAAGTATTTATGAAAAGTTTATTTTATTCTCCTTAGAAATGTTTCTGCCATCACTGCATTTATAAATAGCTAGGCAACACAAGCCGCCATCAAGCTCAGGAGTCTCTCAGTTGCTACTCTGTTGATACTTTTTCAGCTCCAAGTTTTGTTATTTTATAATGAGATAACTGTGTGGATCCTTTAGGGTAAAAGTTATCGAAAAACATGTTTATGGTATTTTGCTATAACTTAATCCTCTTGCTGATTAATATTGTCTCAGATCAAGTATGTAATGCAGAGTTTCTTTAATATCAGATTAGGTATCTGACAAGATACCTAGTAGGAGAGAATAAATGGAAGTTTATCTTATTTGTGATAAATATGATCTTAGAAGGAAGTTAAACTGTATTTTTCATGCAGCAGTTCACTTTGCCCCAGGTTTTGCAAAAAACTATGTAGGAAAAGTGACAGAGATCTTTAATTTTACTAGTTCCTGCTTTTTCCCATTTCCATTAGAAATTCACTAAGAAATTTCAGATACTTTCACTGAGATTTTTCTTTCCACTAGGTATATAAAGTCCCAGCTAGATAACAGAAGATAAATAGTGGAATTTTGTGAATGATAAAAATGGAACCCAGATATGATCAACTTTGACTTCATTAAGCTCAATCTGATAATAAGGAAATATTCATATATATGCTAATGTAAATAAAATTATTTGCTTTGAAGTTCATATAAACATTCTTTTTGTAAACCTTACCTGATAAGAAAGCAAATTTCTGAAGGATGCTCACAGAAAAGGAATTAATTCTTACTTTATAGAAAAAAGAAGTGCAGGTGGAAGGCATTTTAAAACTTGTCTTTTTGTTCTCGCAAATTTTCAGGAGAAAGCTAATCCATAGGGTAAGTAATTTGAGAAAGCTGCTCTTATTACATTAACAGGTACAGCTTGCAGTTGGACGTGGTGATGTCTTTTGCACTTTTTGTCCCCTACAGTTAAATTTGCAAGGTGGCAGCATTCAGCATCCTTAGTGCCAAAACATGCCACACATTTTGTTGCTCTGCCATGAAATAGCACAACTCTGTTTCTATGAACGATTTCCCCAGACTCTAGCTGAACAGCAAATATGGTCTTAGGGGACACTTATGCTCAAAATTTCATATTTCCCGTAGGAAGGAATAGCTGTGCTGCTGTTCTGTGAAATGTTACCTGCCGTGTATTTCTCAGCTGTAAGAAACCAGTTCTATGCTGAGTTAAAGAGAATCCTGCCTTTTTTTTTTTTTTGGGGGGGGGGAAGGTGGTGGTTACAATTTTCACATAACAAAAGGAAAATAGTAATTTGTGCACAGTATACAAAACTGATTTTCATGTTTTTTAGATTACCTTATTTAACAAAGAATAACTTTTACTTCTTATTTAAATACTTCATTTTTGAGGGAAATACATCCTAGATGATGATGATATGGGGCTATTTTAAGAAGGAGATTTAAATTAGAAAATTAATATTTATTAGGGTCCTTACAAAAATACGTAGCAAGCTATGTAAACTGGGTCTTATTGAAGCCTAAGTTGAAATCAACTGGAATCTTTTAATTTTTTTAAAAAGGAATCTATATTTAAGTTTTTTAACTGATGTACCATTGTATTTAATCATTTCACACTTGTCAAGTGAAACAGTTTGGTGTGTCTCTCTCCAATTAATAGTTTTCTTTCAGACTATGTTAAAGAAAAATTAGTTACTGTTTTAAGTATGAGAAAACTCTCTCCTGACCTACATCCTTACGGATGGATTGGTGCAAGATTTCTTCCCATTAAGAAAATGGTTATGAAAGATAGTGGGGAAAAAAGAGTTTTTAAAACTGAGGAGTTTTAAGGATTTTGTCAGGGAGGATTAAAGTCAAACTGAAATTTGGAGAAATCAAAATGGTGTTGCTACCCGTTTAGCCTTTGAAAATGATCCAAGTATATCAAAATGATTATTCCTGATGTTTTTAAGTGTTTTAGCTCGATTTTTGACCTTTTCTGTTTAACATTTTCCCTACATATTAAATTATACTTCCAAATGAGGTCTTATAAAACAAATAATCTTTTTAAATAACTTGAAAATGTACCCTCCCTCCATTTTTAACATTGTTTTGTCCAGAAGAGTTTCAAGTCAAAGAATCTGTGTTCCATATGCGAAAAAAAAAGCAGTTAAAATTCTGCTTGAGCCATGATCCTTGAGAAAGAAATGCTATTTTTTGTTTGTTTGTTTGTTTTTTCATTTTTAAAAGCTTTTAAGTTTATTAAAGAGAGGCAAATTCCTAGTCAGTACACGGCAGCAGTCCCAGGTAATTTAGATGGATTACTGCCTCCTGGACATTGTGTCAATAGACCTATAACATATACGTGCAGAATTGCATTTAGAAGGCGAGCATGCCATTGTTCCTCGACTCCCTCATTTGTTTTTTTTGACATTGTTGGTCTGGAAAGTTTTAATCTTTTGGAGGATCTTAACACTAAGAGAAAGTATAGTATAGTATCTATACTACTATATCTATACTATAGTATAGAGATATATACTACATATATACACATACACTACATAGATATATACACTATACTATATATATCTATATACAATATAGATATACAATATAGATATACACTATATAGTATGATATCTATACTATAGTATATATAGTATGTATATGTGTAGTATAGTATAGATGTTGTATATATGTATATACTGCATAGATATAGATAGATATATAGATATACTACAAACTATCTAGAATAAAAGTACAAGACATAGAACATATTGTTGGAGTTTTTTTTCTTCATACACCATTTTTCTTTCTAGTACAGATATTTTCACTTCTAAATTTCATTGCTAATTCTATATTGATTCAGAAACTAAAGTGGGAGCCAACTGAAGACATCACATTTTGCTTTCAAGCTGATGAGGTCATTTTTTTTTTTTTTTTTTTAATCGAAATAGGAAATTGTGCCATTGGAACAGGTATCATGTTGTTAGGGGTTCACAGTTTAAGCGTTAGTTAAAAATAGAAGTACCTTTTCTCTTTTTCGATTGTTGAAACAAGTGACTTGTAAATATGGCAGGCACCAGTTTTGCTGTTGTGGCCTCAGGTGCAATACCATGTTCAGTTTTGTAACACAGCCCAATAAAAGGTTGAGGCTGAGTCAGTGGGTATGTGCTTTTGAATTAAGGCCTGGCTGACCTCATTTAATTCCATTTGAGTTCAAGAACCAAAATTTTGTATATTCTTTGCAAGTAAACTATAAGGAGGTGGTTTTGAGCTACCTGTTCTGGTAAAAATATTTTGTTTCAAACATATACTTTTCCATATCAAATATAGCAAAATACCTTACAAAATTAAACAGGTAATTGTCATAGATTAGTAATGAAGAGAAGAAAATATCTAGATTCAGGAGCAAACAAAATAATAAATGAAATAACATTGCAGAGATCCCAGTGGTGTAAATGCTTGGGACAGATGATCTAGGTGGCAGGGACTGAAGAGGAGATTTGTGTGGGCAGCTGATTAGGAAGAGAGCATGCAATCAAGAAAGGGGGTGCGAATATGCACCTGGAGGTCATCTTAAGGCAACTTTTAGGAACACAGTAGAGAACAATTTTGATTTACCTCCTGAAACAGACCATGGAGAAGTTGTCTGTTGGCAGGTGTTGCAGAGGACTTGCTTGTTTTATGGGAGGCAAGATTTGCATCATGTACTTCTGCGGACTAAAGATTGGGGTTCTGAATGCTTTAAAGCTGTGAAGGTTGCATTTTTAAGTCCAAGCACTTCTCCATCTTAGATTCTCAAGGGAAAAAAAAAGGATAAAGCTTTTCTGGAAAAACAGCACAGTTTATTCTGTCAAGACACTAGCTTATTTGGAGAAATTTGGGGGAAAAATGCTGAAAACATTAACAAACACCACGATAGTGGGATTAATATAAAAATTTAAGATCTATGAGGAAGCTTGCTGTTAAATTTAGAACATAATTTGAAGATTAAAGAGGTCATAAAGCTCTTCAAAGAACACTTTATAGCGCTGAATAACATAACACATTTAATTAAACAATACACTGGAAAATAAACTCTTTTTGAAAGCTTCTCCAAACTGTTAGTAGGAAAAATGTTAAGGAAGCCAGAGAATTATAGATGTGCCAAAGACTGTTTCCATGAGGTCTATTCAAATGACAGAAAAAAAAATGTGAAGAACAAAACATATCAAATGCTGTGTCTGTTTTCAGAAAGAGAGAAAACCGAAGCCAAAGCGAGGCCAGAACACCTCTTCTCCAAAGTTCCCAGTGTTGCCAGCTTCCATGCTTACTAAGTAGCTTAAGGTGCAACCTATTCCTCTAAACCTTTGATGAAAAAAAGATCTGTCCCCTAAACATGGACCAAAAAAAATCAATACATATAAATAAAATACATATAAATATGTATAAAAGGGGGTGGTGGGAGATAGAGAATATTTTGGAAAAAAAATGCTTTATCTAGACTAGAAAACTGAAGATGACGCTATCGTAAGTACAGACACAGGTTCAGCCAAGTGAGTTCTATAGCACTTGGATAAAAAATGATTTATAATAGATACTATATGTATTAGCTAAAAACACACTAAAAGTAATGATTTATTTTCTAGTGTTATAGTTGTGGGATTTCTTTTCAACAGGTGTGAGAATCTGAAAAAAGGAATCCATTGCCACTGATGGCTTTTCTCAATATAATTTAGGAGTTGGCATACATCCATGTATCAGGGGGCTCACATTATTTTCAAATTTAGTACATATATCATTCAGTTGTACTCTGGAGCTGTATGTTCAGTCCACTTACATCACTAGTCTTTCCACATGATGGCCTACTTTCAGAAATTTAAAAACTGAAAAGTCATTTTGTAATTTATAATTAGGAAACTTGGTACTATTTTTTTTTTAAAAATGCTTGACTGTCAAAATACCAACACGTTCAACTTTGCCCACATCAAAGGCCCCAGAAGTTTTTCAGAACCTCATAAACTTTTTTAAAAAATTATAGAAGTCCAGAAAAAAAAAAGAAAAAAAAAAGTGTTCCTAAGGGAATACTTTAATTGATAAATAGCACTTTTCTTATTACGCCTGGGTAAACAGATTTATTCATTCAGCTGGAATTAGCATCACACATGAACCATGGGACAATGTTTTGGCAAGAAATGAGGCTTGTCGTCTGATTTCCAATAAAGATTTGAGATGAAACATTGTGCGATCACTTAATCTTGTTAAATGTTGCACAAAACACTAAGTGCATTAGAGCGTGTATTTAAACGATAACAAATCCTGCTGTTCGACCTAATAGAAAACAGTCCTTTTCCCCACTCATCTGCCACGCTTAGAAAGGATTCCTTTCCACTTTGGAGTTATTTACTCTGCCTTCATGTTGTTGACAATAGTATGTCTTGTTACTGTCGGTTAGCTGTTTACTTTTCTTCATTATAACTATTAGTCTAATAGCGGTGTAAGGAGGGTTCTTCCCTGCATATTGTGACAATATTCATAATCTGTGCCTACAACTTGGAAGCAACATTGGGAAAAAAAAGCTTGAAATACCCATTACTGTTATAGGAAGTATCTGCATCCCTTTTATTGTTTCCTTGAACAGTTTTAAGAAAATGTTTTTAAAAGTGATATGTAGTCATAAAGTTCAGTGATATGGAGTGGTGGGCAAGGCATTTAAAAAAAGCGACTATGCAATTATTCAGGCACTGCAGCTAGATCCTCTAATTCCTGGCTGTCCAACAAGTGGTTTACCTTTCAAGAGTTCTGTTTAAAACACATTTCAGTAGTTTCACATTAACATAATGGGCTCTTCAAGCCCCTTCTGCAGGGTCAATATAACAGCTGTTATTTAATGGCTGTTTTTTTCACTCTTTCCTGTAGTATGTAGAGGAACTGTGTGTGGCTGGCACACAGTATTCCCACAGTTCTGCATAAGACAGCAGAGTAGAACCATCCACAGTGTCCAGTTCTGGGCTCCCCAGTACAAGGGGGATGTGGAGCTGCTGGAGAGAGTCCAGCGCAGGGCTACGAGGATGATCCGGGGCCTGGAACATCTGCCCT
>VZSV01000027.1:6230155-6298649 GCA_013398735.1 Nothocercus julius | reverse complement strand
TTTCCCTAGTCTTCTTCTTGCTGCTGATGTATTTATAGAAGCCCTTCCTGTTGTCCCTGACATCTCTTGCTAACTCTAATTCCAAACAGGCCTTGGCCTTCCTCCTTGCACCCCTGCGTTCTCTGACAATGTTCCTATATTCTTCCCACGTGGCCTGGCCCTTCTTCCACATTACGTATGCCCTCTTTTTCTCATTAAGTTTACCCAACGTCTCTTTGCCCATCCTCGCAGGTCTCCTGCCCTCCTTGCTCGACTTCTTTCTTATAGGAATGCTTTGATCCTGAGCTTGGAGAAAGTGGTGTTTAAATATTAGCCAACTCTCCTGGACTCCCTTTCCTTCTGGGACCCTTGCCCAGGGGATTCCTCCAAGGAGCTCCCTGAAGAGGTCAAAGTTAGCTCTTTTGAAGCCCAGGGTTGCAATCCTACTTCTTGTCCAGCTTCCTCCTCGCAGGATCATCAATTCCAACATCTCGTGGTCACTGCAGTCAAGAGTGCCCCCACCCATCACATTTCCCACTAGACCGTCTCTGTTTGTTAGGATCAGGTCTAGCAGCGCCCCTGCCCTTGTTGGCTCATCAACCACCTGCATCAAGAAGTTGTGTGCAATGTTCTGCAGGAACCTCCTGGAGTGCCTGTTCCTAGCTGTGTGATTATCCCAGCAGACATCAGGGTGGCTGAAGTCCCCCATAAGGACCAGGGCCTGGGATGGTGAGGCTTCCTGTAGCTGCCTGCAGAAGGCCT
The DNA here is from genome assembly GCA_013398735.1 of Nothocercus julius. NCBI lineage: Eukaryota > Metazoa > Chordata > Aves > Tinamiformes > Tinamidae > Nothocercus > Nothocercus julius. The sequence goes on along the minus strand of VZSV01000027.1, from coordinate 6,297,908 downwards.
CATCCACTTCCTCTCCCTGGTCAGGAGGCCTGTAGTAAACTCCCACGACAGTGTCACCCCTCTTGGTCTGATCTTTAATCCTCACCCACAAGCTCTGTACTTGCGTTTCGTCCCCCTCTATGCTTAGCTCCGTACAGTCCAGTTGCTCTCTCATGTAAAGAGCAACTCTGCCACCTTGCCTTCCTGGCCTGGCCTTCCTGAAAAGCCTAAAGCCATCCATGGCCATGTTCCAGTCACGAGAGCTGTCCCACCATGTCTCAGTAATTGCAATGAGATCATGGCCCTGCAATCGCACAAGCATCTCCAATTCCCCTTGTTTGTTCCTCATGCTGGGTGCATTTAGATAGAGGCATTTGAGTTGGGTTCCCAGTGTGCCCCTCATTCTAGCTGGGGCAGCTTCACCTTCACTATGTGAGTCTTCAGAAGTTACCCTATTTTCTCATTTAGCCTCTGCAGGCCTGGGGTGCCTTTCACAGGGCCACTGTGAACGGCATGACAGGCCATCGCCTACCCCATAACTTGCTACCCTGATGATACCCCCCTCCCCTGTCAAATCTAGTTTAAAGCCCTCTCAGTGAGCCCGGCTAGCTCATGACCCAGGACCCTCTTCCCCCCTTTGAGAAAGATGGATCCCATTAGATGCCATCATGCCTGCTGCTATGTAAGGCTTCCTATTGCCGAAGAAACCAAGAAAGTTGTGGCTATGACACCAGCCACGGAGCCATGTGTTGATGGACTGTATCCTCCTATTTCTTTCTATATTGCTGCCAGCACTGGGAAGAATGGAAGAGATTATGACCTGCACACCTGAGTTCCTGATCATCTACCCCAAGTTCCTGATGGTCTGCCCTGAGTTCCTGACCGTCTCCATCCCAAGACGGAGAATTAGTGCTCTGCAAAGCGCCTGAAAGGATGCCCCTAGTGTGTAAATACACATAGACACTACAAGTCAGGTACTACCATTCTTGTGACTAGCAATTCTTCTTTAGCTGGGCACATACCCTTTCCTATCTCCAGCTGCAAAGTAATGTGACTGGCGAATCATTTGTTAAGTGTCAGTATCTTGATAACATCCGATTGTGTCCTTGTAACCCTATGAGCCAAAGCACAGTAATGAGGAATACTGTTACGGTGGGTGAACTCCCATACTGTGCCTGTAGTTCATGGATGCACACCCAGAATTAATCTGATATATTGGACATCAGACATGCTGTCCAGGCCTGCCATCTTCATCCTAATGCAATCCTAGATGAAACTACTTGAAATACCTTATGGCCATAAGAATAGCTAATTCTGAGAGTGAATAAGGAAGAATTCCTGTTGAGGAAGCACATGCATTGGCATTGTAGTTGCGGGGCAGAAGGCAAAAGGAGGGAGGAGGTAAAGAAAGAAAGAAAATAGGTTATGGTGTTTAATAATGTAATTACAAAAGGTGATTTGAATTAGATAGTCTGCAAGAAATGCTGATAAGGGTAAACCTCTGTGCACTTGCAGATCTGAATGCTAAGGACAGATTAAGTCTCTGCAGGCTTGCATGGAAAAACACAGCTATTTCATGACCTCTTTCTCTCTCCCTTTAGGCTCATGCCTTGTAAAAAACAGGACAGATTTCAGATTGCAATTTATAAATGCAAAAATGACCAAGTACTTTCCAGGTAGAGCTGAAAAAAAGTTAATTTACCTTTGTGCATTGTTTCTGAAAAGGTATTGATAAAGTAAAAACAAGGGAATCAATTTAATGAAAGAAAATAAAATGAAGGTAAATGTATATTCTTTCTTTATTTTTTGCTCTCAGATAAACAAAGTACCAAGATCCTATTCTACTTAACAAGCAAAAGGGAAAAAACAAAATCCTCAAAGCACAAAATAAGCCTTTTCTGTTTTCTGTGAAAACCTCTTTCACTTTCAAGGAATGCCAAAAGAAGCTGTAAACTCTCTGATGTTACCTCTGTATTTAAAATACACTTCTATTTATTACATTTTGGCTGTAGGAGCAGTTTATGACAAATTTTCTGGCATATGAAGAGGCTTTTCCTGCTTTTCTTATTTACAGTAACACTTCTGATATGACAGCAAGAACTATAAGCTGTATAAAACTAAATCGCTTTAGGATCTTCCAGTGTAAACAGATCCTCTCTACAATTGCTGAGCACCAGGCCTGTCTCACTTTGTGATAAAGCATTACTGCAGTGCTGTAACATTTCAGCCGATGTTTGTTTCAGGTTTTTTTCTAGGGTTTACTGCCTGATCTCAATTATAAGGCAAGTGTCTAACAAGCTGACTAATAGAAGGTGTACTCTCCTTTCTCTCCTCTTCTTCTATCCTCCCTGTCTGTCCTTGGCACCTGTAAATCCAGTTCATTGTAAGCCTAAAAATACCCGGCTTGTCAGTTAAATCATTTCTACACCCATGCGTATGGAACTCTCCTATTGAAGAAGGACGAGAATGGGCTATCTTACTGTATCTGAAACTTTTTGTGGTTCTCCAAGCCCCTAAGGGCTAACTGGCAGCTTTTTTAAAAGGCTTTTTTCTTTTTTTTTTCTTTTTTCTTTTTTTTTTTTTTTTTCTACTTTTTGTCACATAGTATACATGCAAAATAGGTCACAGGTAGCGGCAGGCTATCTGGAAGAATACAGGGACTCATTTCTGGATCAGCAGTTTGTATGTGTTCCAGCTAAGAGGCCAGGCTGAAATCTGCTCAGAACACGGCTGTTTAGCACAAAAATGCTGATTCCCATTCCATAACACCTTCCTGCTAACTGTAATAGAGACATTTTCTAGCTTATTCAGGGGAAAAAGCTCTCTCATTCAGGAGAGATTTGGACTGCTAATGGCTGATGTGGAAAGGTCTGTAATTCAAGCAGTGTATTCACAGTAGCTCACTGACTTTGTTAATTTATGTGCAAGTAGGTTACAGAGCAATTTAACCCATATGCAACCATATGAGTTACTGGACTGCTAAGAAAGCTTTCAGATAGTCTTGTTTAGTAGAGGACTAGTTCTAAGAATTTCCCACCTACTTTGGTAACCATGTTAATCTGCTGTGTGTTAGAAGTTACAAATATTGCTAGGTTTGTCTGACCCGATATGAGTAAGGCTCCTGGTATGTTTACAGTAACTAGCAGTGCACAAGATTACAGCTTGCAAGTTAAAAACAAGGTGTCTAATAAATTGAATTTTAATTTAATCACTAATTCTTCTAGAGACTACTTCTATGTCACTATATATGTCATTATAGTCACTATATAACAGAATAGTGATTATGTCACAGTGACCATTCTATGACTAATTCTAAGCAAAAATTTGAGAAGTTGCAGATGCTTTTTGTGCCACTCCTATATGACATGCATTGTTTAACACCACATTTAGTGAGAGAAATAAAGGAGATATGGATAGGACCGACGAATCTTGGATTTTACTCTCTATCCAAAGCTTTAATGAGCTGTGCTTTACTTTTTATGCTTCAGCCTGTTGATGCCTTAAAGCAGGTACATGTTCAGAATGTCTGAGAGAGAGGAAAGCTTAGCTTTTCCCCTTTGCTGACCATCTTAGTGGTGTGGACTCCACCACTCACTCTAAGAGGTCTGATCTGAATGGGACTAGTTCATGGCAGTAGGATTGGTGGGAGGGTAGTGTTTTGGTTTCCCAAAGGTGATCTTTAAATTTGCTTAAGTGTTCTGTTGTTTCCTGTGGGACAAAGTTTCGTAGTTCAAATATACCTAGATCAAATACACACAGCACATGTAGTCTGGCTGTGTTTTGGTTTCCTGTGGTCAACATTTCTTTCCAGCAAGGGGCTGAATAGAAAAGAAAAAGTAAGTTTATTTGGAGATGAAATGGCTCCTGGTTCCTCAGAACCGCTTTAAGGTAGAGCAAGGTGCAGGAGATATGGGTCTGTAAACTGCAGGTAAGTTGCCAAGCTATTAACAGAGTCCTTCTGATGAACATTAAATTTAGTTAAAATTAAATTAAGAATGGTTAACTTTTAAGAATTAATTTGATTTCTACTAAAACTTGTTGTGTGATTACTTTCAGAAGAGTATGCCTTAGTATGCCATCTCTTACATTATGATAGGTTATTTTTCAGATTCATAGGCTAATGCAACACTGTAACCCGACAGTGAAATGCTCTGTACTTTTCATGTTCTGCAGGTAATTAGCTATTGCACTTTAGTTCATTACTTCATAGGTGATAAATTACTTTGGGAAAAAATGCTTTTAAAGAGTTTGACAAGTTTAATTAATCTATTAAAACTTTGACTCTTGGATAAATTTACAAGAAACATCCTCCTATTTCAAGGGCAGCTCAACTGCCACATCCCATCAGTGCCCCAAAATAGCAGTGAGCAAGCCATGCAAACAAGATTAGTGAGATAAAATGAATAAGATGGCCCTGTGCTTAGGCACCCACAATACAAGCAAGTATACATTTCACTGAATACATGGCAAAACAAAATGTTTTTTTTTCATTGTCCATGTAAAGTGGTGACAGGTAATCAGTATCCAGAGTGAGACAAATATGCATAATCAAGTTCCATGCTTTTCCTATGGGAATGATTTTATTAAATTACAAAGTCAAGGAAAACAATATTAATATCCTAATCAGGATGCAAATTTGAGTGCTTAAGGCTTTTGTATGTGTTTGCGTTATGATACAATTTTGAATGCATGGATATTTCTTCCCTTGACTATAAGGTACAAGATTGTGTCAAGAAGCAGCTATTCAGTATTTTTGGTTTTCCTTTATATTTCGGTGTAGTCATTGTTATTTGTAGTCTACTCTTCAAATCCTGAGTGTGGAACTCAATTTCTTTAATACTGTCTGGGGTCTAGCATGTGACCACTTCAAATATATTCACTGATTTGTACAGCAACCTTTTAAGTCAAAGTAGTATAATTATTTATGTTTTTCTGTCAGCTATGTGAGTCAATAACAGTGAGAACAGATGTTTCTAATTATTCGGGTACCATTTTGAATCACCTAAAACGTGTTTTTTCTCAATATGATTTGCATTGCAAAACACCTATGTGTCAATCAAAGATCAACTTGCATTAACACAACTTTCTGCCAAGAATGCACGGCAGCTGGGCATCAGGTTTCTTGTTTGGACAGCAGAGTAAATGAATAAGAGGCCATTTTTCACCTTACTTTTGTGACTTCCCTAATTCAGCATAGCAGAAGCATCCTTCACTGATTCTCCCCATAACTTGTCATTTTCCTCCTCTCCTCCATTTTGTAATTTCTCATATCTTGTAACCATCACATTCTACAGGAAAGGAAGTTGATGCCTTATGGTCGTATTGCTACACAGCTCTCATTTATTCAAAATTAGAGAGACCCTCTAATTAAATACTAGCATCAAATGCATAAGGCATGAAGCTGCAAAAAAGGATTTGATTCTTTTACATACATAACAGCTGTGATATCCCAAATATGGATTTTGGAAGACAGACAACCCACAATCAATTTCTCACTAGTAGTAACTACGAAAATAATCCGAATGGCACAATTGAATGTGTCCATTAATTTCGGGTAGATATTTTATCAAATAGTTTTGTCTATTTACAGGTAAAATACAACAGAGATTAGCTTGCCAAGAGATAAAATTCCCATCCTTTTTCGTGTCCTCCCACTTTCATGGAGTTTGTATGTACCGTTTGGAGTGAAACGTCTCCTTCCATTGAACTATATGCATCAACCTACATATTGACAAACTCATTGAGACTAGCATCTAAATGGGATTAATGCATATAGGACACTTCTGGCTATTGATTGAAACTGGATACAAAATTAATAATGAAGCACTTGGTGGATGGGCATTCCTAATGGGTGAATGACTCTTAAAGCCTTTCCTAGCAGGAGACAAACATTAATATTGACCTAGCTCTATAGTGCTATGTCTGTGAATCCAAATCCATGTATGCCTGTGTAGGGCTGAGCATGTAGTTCCCTAACTCGTTAGAAGCAGTTTCATCACGTGGTGTCCTCTTGCTATGCATACAGGTCATCAGCAGTGTTGGGAGCTCTGTGTTCACCCCGTGGATGTTTGTTGAAATAACAACTAGAACAGGAGGGCGCCTGTGAGAATTTGCTTCTGTTTGCAATTCCTGGTAGACAGCTGGCTGCCTTTTGAAGAGCAAAGGATCTTTAACAACAATATTGGTACTTCCGTACACCCCCAAGGCAAAATGTTTTGTTATAGTCCAGTGTGTCCAATTTTAATTCTGCCAATTCAAACTATTTAGCACTCGCTTTCTGAGTTAAGTGTATGCTGGAAGGGAAAGGGAACTCAGGAACCTGACAGTCTAGCCCTTAGGCAACCTACAGGCAGTCAGTCTTTACCAAATAATAATAAAAAAAGACCCTCATGGTGCTAGCAATAAACAGCATTTTCAAAGCTGAATGCCTGTACCTCTAAGGTAAAGTAGAAGGGAAAATGGGCAAGAGGACAAAGTGATAATTCTCCTGTTAGGCTCAAGATGATGCCTTTGGAGGTTTAATAAAATGATATATGAGAAGATTTGAGGGACGAACTGGACCCTGTAGGAAATCTGCTGAGATGAAGGGCCGGGGAGAGAACTGCAGGGAAAAGGAAGAAAACTCTGCGTGCTCCGCAGCAGCTGGGAGGATTATTGCACTTTACTCCCTACCTCAGCAGCAGACAGCTGAGGAGAGCAGTCCCGTCCCCACCACATGGCTTTATTTAACAGCAGGGGGACTGACTTCATTGTGCAGGGCCTGTTTGCAGTCTTCAGCCTATTCTCATATGCCTTAGAGAAGAGGCCTGCCTGGAACAGACTGTAATCTAGATGAACAGCCCTAGCAAACCTCAGATAGCGAGTGAATCCCCTCTTGGAGAAGGACGTGACTAGTTTTGACAGCAAGGCTGTCTTGGCAGAACTCAGATTTATGATCTGAAAAGTTTCAACCCTGTACGTAGAAAGCATCTATTTTATCTGTGTATTTTAAGTTTATATTACTAGTTGAAGAAACAGTTTTGACTGAACCATGGGAGGGGAGTGATTCCCCTGGATGGAGCGATTTGTTGCTTTCCCTGGAAAACAAAGCAAGCCTCCAAGATCCAGGGAGAGAGGCACTACTGCATGTAATAGGCCCAGACATTGGGAGCCTGTTGTAAAGAGGAAGAAAAACTTCTGAGGAGAGCAAGGAGCAACCCCTTGGGCTACAGAGGAGATGCAAACCTTTGTAGGGACCAGAGGCGCTTGGGCAGGATTTGTTGAAACTCATAAAAGATGCCAACTGATTGAAATATGTTTATTCTGGTTTCTGTGACTTTCTTTTCGTTGATCTATGCTGTGCAATAATGAAAAAAGTTCTAGTTTATAGCTGTGACAGCACATCTATTTTACCCATCTTCTCTGAGTAATAACCCATCCTTGTGAGGACCTAGATTGTTTTTTTCTTTTTTTGGATTTCTGTAGTTGCATTTTATTTTTTTCTTTGTGTTTAGTGACAAACTTTATGTCAAGTTATAGTAATATGTGCATACTCCCTACTTTGTATATTAAATTTTCTTACAGTGGGGATGTGGTGAATATAGTGAAATCAATCTGATCTCTGCTCCCAGCACCCTCTCCCTCTACCCCCTTCCACCCCACTTTTTGTATTAGCTGTTTTTCCCCTTGCCCTTACAGTAGTAATTATATGTTCATTTGCGTGGCCACATCATCTCCGCTTTAATTCTCTTTCCCCTTTAGAGAGATTAAATTAAGTTTGCATAACCATGGTTATTAAGAGGAATTCTCAGCATATAAAGCTGTCAACACAAGTCTGTGTGTGCACATATGCATGGTGCACATGCATAACGGCAGAGGAAGAAGATGGCAGGGTCTTGAGACAAAATCTTAACTTTATAAGGTGTATTCCTTTTGGAGTGTACAGGTTGATAGGTAAAGGTAAATGTCTTTTATAAGGGTGCCATAGTGCACATGCAAGCACAGCACTCTTTAGCAGCATTTTCTGGGGTGGCCTGAAGAAGGAGGAGCCCCAAGGGCTTTCAGAGAGCGCATCAAGTATTTGGTCTGATCATTTAGGCCTTTATTCTAGCTGCAGTAACAGCTCAACCAAAGTCAGAGCTCTGCAAGACCTCCCTTTTTTTTTCACAGTATATATTTTCTCTCTTTTAATAGATTTTGGGGGGACTTTTTAAGTTAAATATCTTGCAAATATACATCTTTGTAGCTCTAATTCTGTAGGCTAATTTACATTGGATGAATTTTACCTATAAGAAGGTACTTATGATTTTTACCGTAAAAAATAGATGGAGGTATCATATGTGAGTGGTTGAAATATTTGTTCAGCAATGACAGTTTTTTTTTTCCTTTGACTTGTATGAGCTGGTGTATTTTTTTTTGAGAAGCTGAGGTTCTGAAGATTCATAATTCAAAGAGAAGATCAAATAAAGTATTAAAATAGCTATTAAACCTAAAAGAGAATGGTTGAATGACATGGATTTCATGCCCCACCCCACCTCTGTTTGAAATTGTTCTATTAATAACAAGCTGAACAAATTAAAATAATAAAAATCTGCGTGTGTGTGCATTTGTGTGTGTAAAAATGTAATCAATATCAGCTTCTTCTGTATATTAGGGCAGATCACAAAAATAACAAATCTACCTAGAAATGGAGCTTTTTTTCCCCTTAGAAGATATTACGACTATATATTTTTACTATGTAAAGATCCATTTGGAAAATGTGACTTCTTAAAGAGTTATTTTAATATGATGTGATATAGTACTCTAGTTAAGCAACCGATAAAGGGCATGTCAATTTTGCTAGTAAAGCTGAACTAGGCTATTTTACCTCCACTAGCTTATTAGCACTTTAGGACCCTAAATTATATATCTGATGACTTTTTTTTTGAAAGTATTTTGCAATTTTTCTAGCAAAGGAGTCCAAAGGGTCCAAAGGAGTCTTTGAGGGTTGCCTTTTTTCCCAAAAATGTTAGCATAATGGTATTATATTAAATAATCCAGTAAGTTAAGAACTACTAGTTTATAGCAAAAGGGTAGCCAAGTCCATGCAACAGAAACATATAAAACTAAGTAATAGCATTCAGGAGTAGCATAAAGTAAAAACTGTAAGACACTAACAGGGCTGTGAAATGTGGTAGTCGGTCAATCAAGGCTTTTGTAGAATTTAAAATGATATGAAGCAGAGTTTATAATGTCATTAATCTGAGGAGAGCTCTACCCTAGCATCAAAAGAGACCGTTTTATTTTAATCTTTAGTAAAAGTAATCCCTAATAAAAATACTGGGGATGGTTTTGTCTTGGTTTTTAGTTAAACTAGTGTTCCAGGTAAGCGCCAGAATGAAAAAAAAAATGTGATGGAAGTGTCCACAAGACTGGCAGTAATCCTTATGAATGCCACTGATTTTTTCAACTGAGCATGTATATTTTTAAAATACTACCTTCAGTAAAGTAGTCATTTACTGTGGATTTGGCATAATAAGTGGCTTGATTCCAAATTCTTGATCCTCATTCCTGAGCTTTGACAAAGCTAGAAAATCCCTGAAGTTTCACCTGTCTCTTTCAAGTAACCCAAGGGACCAGAATTGAAAGCAAGTGTTCCCAGGCATATGAGTGTTTCATATAAAGTCAGAATGTTTTCTTGGTGGGTGGCAATTGACAGTTTTGTTATATCTTCACAGACTACCATTTTATTTCATGTACAAAGTAAATATAGCAATGTACCCTTGCTATTAATTTAACTGCTTTCAAACTGGTTATCTATAAGTACTCCTTTCCTTTCCGTTGTGGATGTTTTCTTGTGTTTTCATTTGGGACTAATTGGTTTAGCTGTGTAGTTAAACCTAAGCAGGAACTGCCACAGCATGAGGAGGTGGATGAAACTTCTTGCAAGAGCTAATGGCATTTTGTATACATGAAGCCTGTGACTGACTCCTTCTGCAAGCGAGTGATGCTTGCTTATTTTGAGAAGCTACTACAGCCTTGGGTACTCCTGATAACCTGAAACTATCTTTTTGAAGTTTTTATTGATTAGCGATAACTAGAAAATTCTGCAATATTGTATATGTTGTAAGTTGCATTGATTTTAGACTTGCTAAGAATTCATTTGTTCTTAATATTAAAGGCAGCCTCAGTGACGAGCAGGAAAAGAGGGGCATCAGAAACACATCTATATAAATCAGTGACAAATTAGCACTTAGAGGTAGAAAAAGCAGAGGGAGAGATATATTGCCCAATTGGAAACTGCTTTTCCATCAGCATATTCAGCTGACAGGTTTCATTTAGGTGCAGGCTATGTATGTGAGCCTTCCCCCAAGAACTTTCACTGAAAAATGTGTGTAGTGCACAGAAATGCTCAAGTATGGACTGAAGAAAACAACTACTAGTTTCAGTATGCGGACTGTTGAAAGTTTTGCTGCATGCGTTCTTACTAGAGACTAAATTTGTTCTGCTCATGCATCAAACTTAGTTTCACTGAAGCTAAATATGAGGATCTGAAATGATGGAAGTTCTGCCTAATATGTAGCAGTGCTCTCAGGTTGATAGACATTTTCAGATTGCTGGACTAACTGTAAGTCTTTCCTTCTTTGATCCTCTCACCTATCCCTCATCCCCATGCTTAATTTTGTACTAATGTAGACTAGATGCCATAATAAAAGTTAGTACAGCTGTATAGCTTAGGTTGCTGCTCATGGCTTCCAAGAAGATCATACACATGAAGTGGCAATCCTGAGATGAAATTACAAATTTGAACCATGATGTGCCTCAGCAAGGGGTGTTTGCATTGGATACTATTCATGTCACATTTATGGGGGAATAGAGAGGTAAGTTTTTATGGTATTCATAATGCTTTTAGATGATATCATAAAATAAAATGTGCCTCTCGCACTGGACATTAAAGATCCCAAAGTGTCTTTTCTGAAAGCACAAATTTATCCCTGATTACTTGTCCAAATAAACTCCTATTCCTATGTGCTTTGAGTGTGTTACAGACCTATCCAAACCTACATTTTAGTTCTGTCCTTCTGAGTTTCGTCCGTCTCCATACTGCTCTACTCTTCCCCCTACCCCTCAAAAAAAGACTCCTGATGAGTAATGTGTTCTATCTGTCACCCAGCAAGAAGTACTTTTGTCACCAACAGGGAGCTTGAACTACTGGCCTTCCAAACTGGCTGCAGCCGTTCATAGAAGAAAATCACAGGGGTCTTTGTCAGGAGAAGAAATCATGATGAATGTGCCTACCCATTAGGAAGGCAATGCCTGTAGATTTCTCACCATCTTGAAATCATTCTTAACCCTAGATTAAAGCAATAAGGTTTTAACAAGCCCAATTTACACAAGTGTAATATGTTACAAATGCTCTTCAGGGTGCAGGTACATAAAGCCTCTGCAGTGGTGCTACTTGAGACGTTGCCAACTTGTCACCACTCATTCTTGCGCTTTCCCTGCAGTTTTCTGTGAATATTCCCTAGTGCCAAACATATTAAGTGGATCACTAAAATTATCTGCCTGAAAAAATAAACTTTTTTTTTGATGAAGAAGGTGTGGGGAAGGAAAGCAACACTTTCAATCGGGACTGCTCAGGGATTTGGGGAACAGAGCAACTCTGTGGACGATCGAAGTGACACGGTCGATGAAGCAACGAACTGCAGCGTGAGGAGGAGTAGCCCAGGGCAGGGCAGGGGACTGGGAGCTGCAGCCTGTCGTGTAAATAGGCTTGGGCTCTCCTCTGGCTTCAGCACGGTTGCTGTGAGTCGCTGAGCTCATGCCATGAATGATTTGGGCACTTCTGAGAGTTTTCCTTTAGACTGCTTCTGTCCTTTAGGCTTTAAAGGGAAAAGTGCTGATGTAGGGCAAGGATTTCTTACTGAGGTTTCTATCTATCAGCTGTAAATGTGTTCTTCAAAGTCTTCTTGTAAACTTCCAGCTCAGTTGTCATAGAAATATCACCTTATTTCTGCCTGGTTAATGGAGCCCTATCTGAGACGGTTTGGTCCGTGCTGTGTTAGGATGTCCTTGGGAAGCCACTTTGCCCCAGGTGAGAAGTTCACTGTTTTGCTGACTGTAAGCAAACCCGCTCATGCAATGTAGATGAGTACAGAATAGAGGATTGTATCGTCTCTGATGTTACAGAATACATGAGATTTCTGTGACCTAACTCTAGAACAATTCATCTTGCAAACACTGAGAATGAAGAATTCACCACCAGCTGCAGAGTGAAGCTAGTAGGAAAGGTAGTGGTTTAATGAGGTAACATTTTCCCTCTCCCAGGTCCTGGTGAGTTCGGAACATGAAGTCTGCTAAAAGCTTTAGATTCCCTCTTTCTGAAAGATGCAAAGATACACTAAGCAAGCCATTCATTTCACACAGAAACAGGCAAATAGAATATTTTAGTACATGTTTTCTATTGTAAATGTCTAAATACTGAGCTTTATGGGGTGCCAGATTCTGTAGTGCAGTTGATCTCATCTGCTTTTATAATCTAATTTTTTAAGAGAAACAAGAGTCAGAGCTCTCATGCTCAGGGCAAGGCATTTTATTTTTATTTTATTTCCTAAATGTGAAATGTCACAGAAGTTCAAAGCTAGCCAGAATGAGAAGGAACCCTAATAAAAGATGAAAATATCTTTCTTTAACCTTTTCTGAATATAGCTGAGTGCTTTTAAGTACTTTTCTGGAAGATTTTATTGAAATCTTTGTTATCTGAGGATGGAAAAACTCTGAAATGCAAGTACCAGAAAAACATTTTAAAAAAGTAATCTATGACAAGCATATTTAAATTAATCTCTTCCAGATAAAAATATATAATCCTTGCTTGTGAAATGTGAAAATATCAGTATCCAGATGTTGTGACTAGCATTCCAGCATTCTGTATTTTAACAGGCATCGTGACTGTCTTAGATTATTCATACAGTGGGACAGCTGCCAGTTACAAGGGTGTTTTTTTTTTTTTTTTCTCCCACATATTTTTCTCTTTCTATGTGTTCTCTTATTGTTTATTTTGGTTCTCTCTTCTTTGTACTGTACTTGCATAACACCTATAATAGTGTGCTCTTAATATCTCATTAGGAATTCCAGGCTGAGTGAGAATATAAAATAGTAACCATCTATTTTGTCATCAGTTTCTTTGTGTGTTTGACACTTCCTTAAATATTTGCAATGTTAGAGGGTTCTTACCTGACACTGTCTCACAAAGTCCAGTCCCCAACGCAGATGGGTTACTATTAAAACCGTTTCCAGAGAATAGTTATCATTGCTTCAACTTTAAATTGAGGGAATTATGTGGGGAATTCATCTTGGTTGTTTCCTGAATCTGGTGTTATTCAATAGATTATTAACAGCTTGGATAGTAGTAGTAAGCTTATCAATAGAACAAAGCAAATCAAGGTAAAGAGTGGCTGCATGCATTATAAATGGCAAACATGGGATGTAGAATAATTTTGATAAAAATGATAAAAAGTCTGAAAAAGTAAGATTCACTTAAGGAGGGTGAATGCAGTGTGCTGTACTCTTGCCCCCTTTGTACTTCCTTTCAAACTGACTCCTTTGTTTCAAACATCTCTTTGTAATTCCCTTGTTACTCTTGAGTCTGGCTGATCATTTTCCTCTTTGACATCATCATTTTGGCACAAACACCTTCTCAGTTTTAGGAATTGGGTTTAGCCATAGTGTTTTCATTCTCTTTTCTGTCTTAATAGCTTTTAACCAGGACATCAAGGGTGAGCTATGGGAGCATGTCACAAGTAATGTTACATTTGTGCAAAAATTGCACATTGCTTAGAAATATTACCTGTATCTCAGGTAGTTTATCTTATTTAATGCTACTAAACTGGAAAAAAGTCTCATGACAGTTTTAGACTCCACACATTGAGAAAATGTGGACCATCTGGAGAGGTCTTCTAAGACATATGAAGAAAGTCTGCTGAGAAGTTTAGGGAATGTAATAGCAGGTGACTTTAGGGATTAGGATTATTTAATCTGGAGGAAGAGAGATTGAAGTGGAAAAATTAATAACACTATAAACATTTCCCTCCAGATATGGTTACAAAAGTGCAAGGCAACAGACATTTTGCTATCCTGATCATAAGATAAGAAGTAGTAGGTTTAAGCTGAAGTCAGGAAAATTCATATTAAATATTAGGAAATGGTTTCTTACCACAAGGACATTTAAGGCTTTGCTTAAGGAGGGTTGTAGTGTCTCCAGCATGAGAGGATTTCATGCCAGGACAGAAGCTGTATTTTTGTAAGCTAGAAGACTGTCTTATAGAACAGGAACCTTGTACTTACAGCCCGGTGACCTGTGTTTTCACTGCAGTGTCAGACATCATAGCATGTCCATCTGACTTGCTGAAAAAGTTACGATACTTGTAGAGCTTCCTGATCCATCTAGGACTGTGGACAGGAGGCATGTGAACTATCATGAAGCTGTGCTACAACTGAAGATACGAAGTACCGATAATCTGCTCCATAAAAAGTTTTGAGAATGTTGAAATGTCTGATTTGGGGAATGTTAAAGGTAAGCTTAACAAATGTGCATGGAAACTTCAGTTTTTGACCAAAAGTTTATCCACATTGTTCTGGCAGTCTGGTACAAAAGATTCAACTTCTCATTGAAAGCAGGTGGTTCTGTTCAGCAGTGGTTCAATCCCAAATTTTCTGGTGCCAGTAGAAATATATTTACTTGACAAAATCATGTTTTTTGGTGAGGGGTTGGGTATTTTTGCTAGGTTCCACCAAAGATGACACCTCTATAAACCTAATATCCTTGTGAGACACATCATCAGAAAGTATGGTTAGTAATATATACGTGTTTTTCCAGAGTTGTGCTGAAGTATCTCAATCTTATTTGCATATAAAATAGTAATTGATTCTTTAACTGACCATTGAATGGCTCCATTAGCCAGTTTGAATTGTCCTGCTACTGAAATCTCTTTCATTGTCTGCCCTTCATGCTCCCCAGATTTCTTCCACTCAGCCCTGGAACTGTTCTTTGTTAGATGCACAGCAAGATTTTATGTATAACAAGGCCATGGTCTAATTTATCTAGACATCTAATTTATCCAGACATCTTAGATGTCTGTAAGTTAAAGTATGAGTTTGAGTTCTGAAATGCTGGGGCAAAACTAGAGTTGCCAGTCAAGCTGGAGACATGTTAAAGGAAGGGCATAAATTTGATTTAAAAATAAATATAATATATTTAAATATGTATAAATAGGCATAGTGTAAACTATAGAGAATTTATACAGAATAGAAAAACATGGAAAGTCACTATAGTCAGAAGAAGAATTAGAAGTAATGATGAAAGAATATCAGCCCTGTAGCACAAAATTTGCTCTTGAGAGATTCATGGTAGGTAGGGTAGATGGACCTTTAGTCTGTCTAGATGTGGCTTATTTTATGATTACATAACTACTTAGTTTCTTGGTGAGCCTCAGCCTCCTATCTTTTGAAAAATCAAAATAAAATGTATAATTTACTTTCCCCTGTCTGTATGCTCACTGACTCCTTCAAGAACTCTAGTAGATTTGGAAAGTATGACTTCTCTTTACCTAATATACTTAAGCTCTATCTTAATTATCATATAATTTTATATCAGTCTTCATAGTGCAGACATGAGATTCCTTCCTGCGTCCTCCTTGAAACCATTAAAAATTTCTACATGTTTGCTACCTTCCAATTCTAGGATTTCAAGGCAATTTAAACAAGAGGTTACAAATAGAATGAATTAGCTAATTTATCCTTGAGTTCTTTAATAAATTAGGTAAATAATGATGATCGATCACTTCAATCTGTCCATTCATCCTAAAATTATACATACTGTTGGTTTAATTTGTATATTTTCATTTCATATTTAATAAATTTTTGATTCCCTTTAAAAGATTTGCATGTCTGTCTGAGTTCATATTACCTGAAGTTATTGCTGAATGAGATAATGGCTTCCCTATATTCAGTTGTTCCTGCAATCAGTCTCAGAAATTTTGCTAGTGTATGGAAAGGTCTTGCACTACAGGGAATGATCAAAACTCAAAGTCATTCCATAAGAAACAGTGCAACAAAGTAGAAATGTGCCAAATTACCCAGAAACAATTTGGATGGCTGGCAAACAGGGCAGCCTGCTGGTTTGTGAGCGGTGTAGGTAATTTGCCACTCAACTCTCCTCTATTTGCTTCAATAAATTGTAGGGTACTTAGTACCCTGCTATCTATCTGTCTGTATTTCTCTGCGCTGTCAGTGTCTGACAGTAGTTTGTTCTGCTTTGCCTTGTCTGTGTCTGTCTTTCACTCTGAGTGTGATGGAAAAACCTTGAGAAAAGAAGTGTGTGGTGTTTTGGGGGCTGGGATTCAACAGTTTATACAAACTAACACATCTTTGTAATCTAATCAGAAAAGTGTAATTGGTAAGGAATAGCAAAACTGAATCTAATACACCCAAAATATAGTTCAGCAGCACTATAGGAAAATAAATCAACAATAATCTCTTATAGTGCAGGAAGGAGAGTGCTCAATCAAGAGTACTATAAAAAGGGCCTTATGTTATCCAAGTATGTGCAATCCAAAGCTTGCTTTACGGTGCTGGTCAATCATTTTCCTTGAACCAGAACCACAACTCCATTAAAAAAAAAAAAAAAAAAAAGAGATATAGAGGGTTTTTTTGTGTATGTGTTCTTGAGAGAAAGCAGAATAGAAATTAGTAACATGAACTCCTTCCAACAGCAAACAACACTGATATTGCTTCTTACATATGTTTTCCAAAGGGAATGTTATTTCTAGCGGACAGATTAATTATTATGGTCAATTGGATCCTCTATTGTTCAGTGAACAGTTCAGAAAATCTGTTCTTGCAGTAATTGAATGTATGTTTTTTAAACACGTTTGGACCACATTTTTAGTATTGTTATCTTAGAATTTATTAGTTAATAGTTATTCAGTATTTGTTGTCTGCAATATGACTGCTTTGTGTACAGTCTGGTTTTTGCAATATTTTAGAAAAAAATATTCTATAATTGAGCAATACTTTGACATGAATGCATTGCAATTTAATTTTTAATTAATAGCTATTTTGTTGCTTACCCATATAAAGTAAATTACCATGACCCCATGTTTCACAATGCATTGAGATTGTTGAACTTATTTCTTTGCTGAATTATTGATAGATTGTGAATTAAAGAAGGTGTTATTTTACTATTTTTCCTAATCCATCTAGAACTTCTGATTCTATATTTTTCCTCCATTGTAAATAATGCTGATTTCTGATGGAAACAATGCTATTTTAGCTGCCTGACACCAGTTAGGGATAACAGATTTACCATTTGATACTAAGTGAGCAGCCAAAATACTAGAAGTCCTCAGCCAGAACAAATCTAGAAAACAAAACAAACAAAAAAACCCCAACCCCCCAGAGTTAAGGACATCTGTTTTCTTTTCAAAAAAATAACAGTTAAGATATCACTTTATTCAAGTAAATCTGGATACTGACTATGAATGAAGCGTGTGAAAAGGATGACATTATACTACAAAAGCATGACATTATACTATGAAAATAACTTGCTGGAGCTAAACTCAAGAACTATTTGTTAGAAGAAAGCTAGTTTAGACCATGATAAAATCATATGCGCTGGAGAAAAAAGCATATTTTAAAATGGGTAGTTGTAGTAAAGGGGAAAGAAATCAAGAAAAGAATCTGAGTATTACTTCCAGAAATCTGTTCTTTTTTGGTTGCATTTTAAAGCAGTTGGTTTGACCTAGAGATATCATGACTATTTTTCAAACAAGCATTTGAGGATGAGACAAATATCTCTTTTCCCGGTTTATTTGGCTGATCCATTTGGAAAGGATGATTTGGGCATTGAAGTCTATTTTGGGGTTGTAGGCTATTAGTCCATAAATAGGAATTTTCCCTTTTGATTTATCTTCTCCTGAGAGCAATGCTGTAGACTCTGGAGGTAATATTTTGAAATAATCATACACATATATGCTTACCATGTGTGTATGAGCTGTCAGAAAATGTACACTTGCTGGAAAAGGGGTATATTACCCTGGGCAGAGCACAGAACTGATGTAACTCTATGGTTCCAGCTAAGAGCTAACTTGAGTAATTCTTCCTAGCAGTACCTTGAGCTGTTTTGATATTCCTTTTTGTCCTATCCAGTGAGGTTTTTTTTTGGTACATCTCTCATTTTTTTTCCAGTGTCTGCCTCTTAGATGGCCATATATAAAATGCAAATTTCAGCACTCATTTGTCTTATTCTCTGCCTCTATTGCCTGTCCCGGGCAGGGAAGAGCACAAGACTTACTGCACAAGCAGCTTCCAGCAAGTACTGTCGGCCCTTCCTGGCCCAAGGGTGTGCTGAGCTTTGCTCCTGGGTTGCCAAGTGAAGGAGCAGTGGGAGGAGGACAGCAGGATGACTGCACAGCATCAGGGGTGGGGAGGAGGAGACTGACTGGATCTTTTCTGAGGCCACACCTGGACTATTTGGTCCATGTCTGGATTCCCTAATGTGAGAGAGTTAGGAACAGGGACATACTGGAGCAAGTCTAGCAGAGGTCTGTGGGGATGATAAAGGGGCTGGAGCATCTCCCATGTGATAGGAGGCTGTGAGAGCTGGAACTGCTCAGTCTGGAGAAGAGAAGGCTCAGTGTTCATTAATACATCATGGGGAAACAGGAGATGGGTAAGAAGATGAAGCCAGACTTGTCCTGTTACTGGGCGCTACTGAGAAAAGGTGCAGGACCCACTGCATGTGCTTAGATGAACTTCAGGACATGCGCTGTGTGGTTCAAATACATTTGGGACACATTTGGGACACTCAGTCTGTGGGCACACACACTGGGTTCATAAGTATACAACAACCACTCATCCTTGATTTCTAGACATTTAGCAGCGTGGTTTCTACAGAAACTTTGTAGAACATCATTTAATGCCAGAAGCTGATAATTTACAGCCAGGGGTGATATTCTCTTGCTGGGTTGAGTGGACAGATCTGTAAACACGGTTTCACAGAATACTTTGTTCACACAAAGAAGATTTTATCAGATGATTCTTATTGTTATTTGGAAGAGGGATTTTAACCTGTCATTTAAAAGTAAATTCTTAAAAGTTTGCATGTATGAACAGCATAATGTCTTCTTTGCCAAATATACTACCACATTAAGAGAAAATCCATGTCAAAGATATTTTTGTCAAATTTTTATGTACCTGCTTCTTTGTGTTTGCTTTTGGTTTGTGGGCAGTAAATTAGTGCCCATTAGTGAAAAAGATCTCTGCAGGATAATTAGAAGCTGTTTTCTCTTTCAAATGATATTTAAGCATCTCGGTGAGCAAGAGACCATTACCTCACCACAGCATCCCGTCTCATTGCCAGGCTCTCCTAACGAAACAGGAATTTCTGCAAGAATTCAGGAAATGACTAACAAGAGGTTCACTGAGCAATGAAGTCTCCAATTTCTGAGTTCTGGACACCTCTTTAAAGACTCTCTTGACAACTGTAAACTTCCTCTAAACAAATATTGACATGCCAGTTGAAAAATAATGGGGTCTCAGTTCTTTCTGCTATTTAGAGAAGTAAGAAATATGTATTTTTCTTCAATGGATTAAACTGAAGCTAAAACAATATGTAGTCCAATTATACAAGAATTTTAAAATGCATTCTTCAGCAGCTGTTTGTAGCTTGAAATCCAGCTCTGCAGTCATCTAGAACTGGAAATTATCTGAAATCTATATAAAGATATTTTGAATGATATATGCTTAATACAGGCCTACATGATTAATGACAATACCTCATTTTTATTTGTCTGGTAAATGCAGCTATTTAGAAGCTATTTACGGATGATCATGGTTTTAATAACATATGAACATGATTTTAATAACATGTATCACTGAACATTGCAGATGGCAGAAGCCCATTTCTAAAGTATTCTGTACAAGTATTTCTTAAGTATTCTCTATGAAAGAATTAACCACATCTCAGTATAGAATAATTTGTAGGTTCACTTGGTATGGAAAAATACTTCATTTTTTTAGAAATCTAAGATAAGTAGTGCATATAAAGATGGATTTATTTATCATTATCATATTATTTTCAATATTTGCAGCCTGCTAGATGCTGGATTATTGTCCCCTAAAATTTGGAAACCTACGTTTTCCAGCCAAACTATTTTTTCTTATTTTTTCTTAAAAGGATTGCATTTGGGGCAATTTTGTGTATCAAATGAAATATAGATGTAGAGATAATTCAAGCTTTTTTTTTGGCTTAATTAAAAACACAGATTAAATTAAAAACGCTGAACACAGGACCAATGACAAGCAAATCTGATTCGTATGCTTTCCTCCTATGTCTTTTTATATCATGTTGCTATAACTAGAATTTTATAAAGTCCATTGAAGTTGATAGTCATAAAGGCTGGGCTCCTGTTTTGGGGTGAAAGACTTAGCAAAATAATCTATTTTTATTTTTCTTTGAGTAGAAAAAAATCATAATCAATAGCCAGTGAGGGTGCCAGAGCCCTGGCACAGGCTGCCCACGGAGGTTGTGGAGTCTCCTTCTCTGGAGATCTTCCAAACCCGCTTGGACGCAGTCCTGAGCCACCTGCTGTAGGTGACCCTGCGTGTGCAGGGGGGCTGGACTAGATGATCTCTAGAGGTCCCTTCCAACCTTAAGCATTCTATGATTCTATGAAACATTTTATCATATTGACTTCCCTTATGCAGTCTTGACCTCTTTCTTCCCTCAGCCTCATAACTTCTATTTATTTGCTTATTTAAAATCAGGGAGGAATACAGAACTGTGAATATTCAGCAGCAGTAATAAGAAATAAGAAAACTTTAGTACAGTAGTTCTTTATTTTATTTTATTTATTTTATTATATTTTAAAGAATCTGTGCTTAAGCTAAAGTCCTTCAGCATTTTACTTTTGAGTAAGTTCAGGACATTACCCTTAAAGTTTGAGTGCTCTGTTTGCCATAGAAAATAAAAGCATGGATAGAAAGTAGAAATAATTCTTCTTTCATAGCATTTGAGAAATAAGTTGAATAACGTATAAATGGAAGCATGTTTCTGCTTTCATTCTTGATTGTGCATATGTTCTTAAATTAACAAAAATGTTTCTTTTATTTAAATGAAAATAGTTTTGGTCAGTCATTAGTATATTTGTGAGTATGGGCATTTTTGGTGGCATCATCAACTTTTTTTTTTTGTGGAAAAAAGATTTCCCAAAATATACATTTCATTGAGGGATATATTTTTAATAGTTGCATTTATTCTGAATTTATTCGTTATTTCTATATAAATATCAGAAAATAGATCAAACTGCAGAAGTTTGAGCACCGTAGGCTTAATGTTTCAAATATCCCATTGCTATTATTATAACCATAGGTACATACACATAAATAAAGAATAGTTCAAAAGTTTTAAGAAGGTTTTTGTCCAAAAACATGATGTTTTGACAATTTACCTTAAATTCCTGCTCACAGACCAGTCATTTAAGGGTGAGATTCTTCGGAAACAGAGTAACTTTTGAAGCCAGTATGGACTTCCAGAGTGATTGACACAGTGCATGGAAGAAAGGATCGGGAAGAGGGCCAGGAACCTGGGTATCTTCTTTGAATCTTACAGACGTATATGGTATATTTTCCATGCTACTGCATCAAAACTCCATGCTGACAGAAGTGGAAGGTGCAGCAGCTGTGATAGCTTCCCCTGAAGACCATGAAGGGTGAGGAGGCCCATCACTAACCCACACACACAAAAAAAGAGGGAAATAGTCTTAACCCTTATTTCCCATGTATTAGTCAAAAGTCGGAGACTAGGAGCGAGTATCCAAATACACTGAATGAGAAAGCCATGGGAAGAAAGGGGTTCCTGCTCACGTGGTAGTTCCACTCTTCAGTAGGACCCTGCAGCTGGGGTCCTGGTGCAGGTGCTGACAGCTCTGGCACAGGATCAGCACTAGACTCCAGTAGAGGGCACTGACACACCTAAAGACACTACAATCGTTCTGCAAAACAATAACAACTTGCAGATGTTTANNNAAAAAAAAAAAAAAAAAAGAAGAAAAAAAACACACACACACACAAAATTATACATACTTCCAGCTTAAACCATTAAATTCTGTCAAGCACATGCTGAAATGTTCTAGGCGTGAGAGTGCTCACCTGCCTACCTAGCATGTGCACTGAAAAACAGATGGGTAATTTTATTGTTGGCTCAAAACCAGACTCCTACTCCCAACAGTCACCCCAAATCTGCCTCGTAATTCTTCCTTTGTTTCAAAATGGGAGCACATCAATATTCAGTTCATAACTCTCCCTAGAATAGAGCTTTTTTGATTACATTGAATTTTTCTACTGAAGTACAATACAGTTCATTTCACTTTAGTTTTCCCTCCAAGCAGAGCATACAGAATATAGCTTGGGATGGGTTTATGAGCAGCACATTGAGAGCAATTAACACTGGAATTGAATCTACATCAAGATAACAACAGGCGATTATACTATTTAACAACTGCTAAATGGTGTTAATAGCTAAGTGTAGACCACAAGCCCAGCAGATTAGGACATAGTGAAATTCAGCAGGCATGTAAATTAAACAAAAATGAAGTGGATAATTTAGAAATTTATTTGCCACAAAGAAAAGCTGTTTCGTTTAGACAGAAGGACTTATACTACACAGTAAAACATTAGTTTTCCTAATTTTTGCTAAACGAAAATATTGGTAAAGAAAGGAGGGTTATTTTGTTGGAGGCTTTTTTTTTTTTAAATCAAAGAAAGATCAATGTATTTAAGGGTGGTATTTACATGATTCCTATTTTTATTCTTTTCTAGGTCTCAGATTTATGGGCAGATTATTGCTGTTTGATTTGTAACACAGAGCGGTCAGAGCTGTATGGCATAATAGGAGACATAATTAGATGAAGGAACCTCAAGGACCAGCATAAGTTCCCAAACTGTGGCTTAGTCCCAGTGCAGAAGCATTCTGAGGTCCCCAGAGTTTCAGAAAGAAAATATTTTGTTTCAGTTCAACAGACAAACACATGCTATTATTTAGGTTGACCCCCCCAAAGAGAAAGTTGTATTTCCATTCTCCTGATAGAAAATAATTAAAAATAGATTAAAAAACACTAAAAATTGTGAGTAGAATATGTTTCACTCCTCTAATGACCACTGTGAGCATAATTTAGAGAAACATGGTAGTTATTTAACTTCCTGCGCCAATTTATTTTAGTGTTTGCATAACCATCCAGGCCAGGCAAATCAATATTTTATAAAATCTCTTATTAAAGGCAACTTTCCTGAATGTACTCTGTTTCACCCTATGGGAATAGGAAAAATTAAACCCATTGGTTTGGCTTAAACAACATGAATACAGAAATACACTCACTGAGGAAGCCTTCACACCAAGCACTAAGGAAGAGATCTCATATGGGTCTCATGAGACTAACGTTTTACTTCTTGCACCTGTACTAAGTGGAGTTACCTGCCACACCTGTCTGTGGCTACTCTAAGCTTACTGCGTGCCTGACACACATGGCCAAGACTCCTCTTCTCGTGTCTAGCACTCTTTGCCACGGAACAAGTGATAAATATAGAAGAAAACAGTGAAGCCTTTTGTAGGGTATGAGTTCTTATTGCAATAAAGTTAGCTGCTGGTAGTTTCTCTTAGGATGCTGGCAGATTTCATGTCATTTCTTTTGGAAGTAAGAGTTGCAACACATTGCTGTATTAGGCTCTTTACTATTTTTCATAGTATAATCAGTTTATATATAGATCAGAATCATAGTGTAATCAGTTTTAGAACTTGTCCACATAGAATTAACCAAATTGCCTACTTTAGGAAGTATTCTCAATAATTAAGTATCCATTTAGTACAGGCCAGATTTGAAAAGATGTTCAATTACTTTTGAAAGAGAAGTCCCATAAGGAACAATTGAACGCTGATGGGTTATCGTTGTAGATAGATGGGTACAGAATAATTGAGGTTGTGAATGATTCATTAAAAATATCACTCTTTATGGTAACTCAAAGCATATAGTAACCCTGCTCAGTGTCCAGGCCTTAACACTTTCCATCTGTTAATTCTATGTTATTAAGATTCTGATTTCTCAGGAAAACAGATGGCTATCAACTTTAACAGGTGTTCACTTTGCACTTTTTAAAGTTTAAATGCTGAACAGGTATAACTTGAAGCTTGCTATGGTACAAAGGGAATTAATGCTTTGAAAGATGTGTCAGTAGAGAATAACCTGGGTCTGTGAGTAATTCATAAGCAATACAGCTATATGCACTTGCCTATGGACCTTTGCCATTGTTCAAGTAACAAGAGATAATAGCAGAAAAATTCAAAGAAACAGTTTCCTTTCAAACCATATACTGTTTACCTTGTCAGTAATGTATATACACAACAAAACTGTGACCCAAATGCATTGCAGTGAAAGAAAGGAGTAAATGGGGGGGCATTTACTCTTCAGTGATTCTCAGCTATTTTCATGTGTGTCATGCTGCCTCTTTGGAAGGAAAGCATACAAAATGAGATTTCCTTTCTGCGGCCCTTTAAAAAAGAGACGGAGACTTGGTGCAAAGCAAAGCAAAGCAAAGCAAGCAAGCAAGCAAGCAAGCTCCTTTATTCTCACGTCCTCCTCTACTTGCATTCCAGTGAAGATACTTTAACAAGTACATGTTACAGCTTTGTTCTTGTTCCAACATTACGTCTTTCCCCATTAACTTGTTCTCGTTTGTCTTTTTTTCTTCCGTACTCCGATAAGGATGTCCAGATAGTTCTGGCTGGTTGCCCTGTCCTTGCCATCCATGAGTTATGGTTTGTTTACCTTAAGCAGTCCGTAATAATGATCTTTGGTCCCGTAGCAGGTTAGCGTAGTTATACAGAAAACACATACGTTTCCCACACCTTTCTATGAAATTTTATTCAGATCTAGTTAATTCATTTTGTCTACTTCCATAAGCAGCGGTAAGAATTCTTTAATTATGAGAAAAAGTTTGATAAAATAAGGTGGATGGCATCGAATATCCTTGGATTATAGAACATCATAGTGTTAACTATGACACTGAACACTTGCAGTGTTTTCCAGCAGAGCTTCTGTAAGGTCTCACTGTTCAGCCAGTTTTGCATTGATAGTAATAAGGTTTCAGTGAATAATGCAACAGCATTGGGCTGTTCTTGCACACACATGCACGCACACATACACAGTTATCTGCACTTCTCATCAAAGATTCAAGAAGCCACTGCCGTAGTAAGATCGCATTGGGAAGACCTTATTTTTTTTACAATATATATTTCATTGTATTTTCTGGTATTCAAAGGAGTAAAGTAAATAAGTTAACAGACACCAATCAAAAAAAAAAAAAAATTCTGTAAGGCAAAATCCCTCCTTTTTTTTTTCTCATGAATTAGCAGATATATACATCAGTATGCAAGTACAAAAATACTAGGCGTAATTGCACCCCAATTTACCCTCCTTTATGAGTTCTGCCACCTTGTGGCAATCAGCAGGGGAGAAAGATTATTTGTTATGAAATCTTTCCACTCATTTTAATTTTCCAGGCTGACATACTTTGAATGGATAAGTAATCAAATGATGCAACATTGGCTTCTAAAGGCATCCCAGTGCAGCTGCAGTAGTGCAGGGGGACATCGCTTGTTACCTTCAGTGACCATCTGTAGGTTATTTTCCTTTGAGGACAGGGAGTAAAATTGTGCACCTCTTAGCACAGGGCTGCAAGGACTGCCAGCTGTCAGCCCTCTATGCTTGCACAGTAAATACCAAGGACAGGCCGCTGGCACCCATTTGATTGCCAAGAAAGGGAGGTCCTGGCAGTGCATGGGCAGAAACTGAGCTCTTCTCCTTCCCACTTTGCACCACAGCAGTCTCCTGCATAGATACACCCACTCTGTGGATCTATGTTTTTAACAGGAAATTACAAAAATGTCCGCAGGAAAGAAATACTGCATGACAAGTTTATGCTGTGTTAAAGCCAAAAAGCTCCTCCACACATAACAGCTGTTTAAATCCGTTGATGGGGTTATAAATCAGAAATGTATTAGAACCAAGGACCTGGATCAATGGGAAAAGATTTTCAAGGATGTCCTTGCAAAATTCGGTATCTAATTGCGTGGATTGTGCAGCTTACACATGGACTTCATTACAGTACAGATAGTTCCTGGGTATTTGCTTGCTTGTTTTCTTTTGCTTTACAAAGTGGGTTAAAATTAAAATTAATATTATAGTTATTGTAGAGTAGCCAAAAGATATCTCTAAAGGAAAACAAAGAGTTTTCTGAAATTATTATGCTCTACTTATTTTCCAAATGAGTTGTTTTCCTGTGAGTCACCGTAACAGCTAGACACTAGCTAGAAGACACTAGAAGAAAATGTAAAAAATCTATTACCCCTCTAGTCAACTGAAGAATAGATAGGATTATGTACACAGGAGCAAATGCCTTTCAATTTTTGAGCAGTGCATTGATGTTTCCTATTAGGAACAAGAAGATTTAGTCGAAGAGGCCAATGAACTCTTTTATAGGTCAAATGAAATTTCCCATCACAAAATCAAAGCAAAATCTATTTTAAAAGGCCTGATGGAGCTATACTAAGGAAAACGCTTGTTGAAATGAACCAAGAATTATTGTCTTAGTTCACCAGCAACAGGGAGCAGGTTAGCTAATTCTCTACCTGCTGAGTCAAACCCTCGGTTACATAAATCCGTCGGGCTGTATTGGCATAGTGCTTCCACACCGCCATGCCTTGCTGGAGCACGTGGCCTACCCCACGCAAAGGGCCCATCCGCTCTTCTGCCATGGCGAGGCCGCTGTCTAGTCTAGTCTGTCAGGATGCTAAATGATGCAAAAGAAGCTATGTTTTTTTATTTTTTATTTTTTTTTATTTTGACCCAGTAATTTTAAGTTAGAGTCAAGCATGCACTTACATGGATCTCTTAGTTTGCGGTGCAACATTTTGTACTGTGTCGCTAGCGAGCGTCACAGCCTGAGCATTAGGAAATGCCAATGCTAAACCGTTCCAGGCCTGCTTGTTCCTTGGATATAGAATGGCAATATGCGATATATAAGATTGCAGGCAGCCGTTATGCTGTCCCCCAGCACGTTTGCCATGGCTGTGATGCACGTCATGCCTGAATGGGATGGCTGAGCCGTCTGCCACACACCGTGCCTGCTGCTCTCCCTCGGAGCATCTGCCACGGAGGGGAGGAGGGACGGGCGACGCGGAGGAATCAGCCGTGTGCCCCGTGCAGCTGCCTCCCGTGCCGCTCGCTTTCTCTCCTTCTAGGAATTTAGCTAATTACTTGCTTTCCTGGCTTCCTTCCATCTCCTGTAGCTTGCTTGAGCGCTTTCTGTTAATTACATAACAAATGAGTCAGAAATAGGTACTGATTTGCTTTTTAGGTATTTGGGGAGGATTCATTATGGGTAGTCCTAAAGCTAACTCTAGCTAGAGTATTAAGTGCCAGGGCTAAATGCAGTCCTGGCTACAGTGTTGTTAGGGTGTACAGGCAGGGTAGGGCACTTCCTATGTCCCAGGACCGTAGTTTTTCAATAGGGTGATAGGAAAGGAAGGAGTTAGCAGGCTAGAGAAGAAAAGAAATGGCATACAAACCTAAAGACAGTTCAGATTTTCAAACCACCAGTGTTCTTCACCGCCACTGATAGAAATACAGTTGTATTTCACACCCTATCCCAATTGCACTCCCAACTGAGATTCTTTTTTACAGTTTAGCGTAGCGATTACCCTTTGATGTTACTGAGCAGAGTGTGTATATAAGAAGAATGTATGAGAACGCTCAAAATTAGAGGTGGTCTGTAATTAGCATAATTTGTTTGACAGCTTCACAGTATGCCTGTCTTAAAATATATTGGTGATTCTTATTTGGTTTTGGCGTTTAATTTTCACTCTGTTCCACTCAGGATACATGCTAAATTAACAGAAATGGAAGTGCCTTCACATTAGACAAACTCAGATTTGTCATGTATTGGTGTAACTCTCTGGTACTGTCATTCTAAAATTGGTTCAGACATTCAGAGGACTTGTGAACTGCTTATCTTTTCCCTTTTCCGCAGCAAAATAACATAAAAAACATATGTCAGGCATAGGGAAAGTTGTATTTCTGAATGTGGAATGGAAAAAGTGTAAGAAAACAAATGCTCTGGTTAATTTATGTGCTTTCTTTTGCTGATATGAATAAGAATTCACACATTTAATGTATGAAGGATCATGAACAAACCCTGTAAGAACAATGCCATATATGTTATTAAATATATTGTTTCTAAGACGAAGTAGTCTTATGAGTTCTTGACTAATTTTTTTTTTTTTAATAAAATAAAACAGGGATTTAGTTTAGATGGTAAAGATAATGAATTGCCTTAAATAAATTGCCTTCATGCTAGGGGAAGTAGTGGGTTGGGGCTCCAACTATAAAAATGTAATATAGGTCAATTAATATGAGATTTTTTCCCCTACTGGACTTAACATTCATTCATAAACTAGAGTTCAGGAAGAAAAGAGTGTAATTTTTAGTTCACATGTTCTGCTTTCAGTCAACGTAATGAGCCACTTTCTTTTTCCTTAAAAAAGTAAATAATGACTTGCATTTAACAAAGTTTATACAATATTCTTTGATAACTGTATACCAAATAAGTCAGAAATATGTGTTGATTTATTTTGTGTCATTTCGTGTTTTGGAACCTCTCTGGATTATGTCAAAGAAAAAGATAATTGAAATCATACCCAATATTCATATAAAAAGTGAAAGAAAATATAATAGGAAAAAAAAGATAGAAAATCGTGTTGCTCTAGAAGATGCTAGCATCTTCAGTGTAGATTTGAAGATTTACTTGAACAACATAGTATCAGTTTTTAAAAAGATTTCTATTTAAACAATGTTAACTTTTTAAAAAATGGAAATTTAATTGTGTCTTGTTATACATCAATAAGATTTGGGAGTTAAAATACATAAATATTATCACAGTATGCTTAGGAAAGCTTGACAAATTCATAGCTGGCCCAAGTCTATGTATGTGTAGGTAAATTTTATCAGTTCTGTATTTGAATATGGAAGTGAATCAAAAATAAAGTGCCTGAAAAGAATGACATAGTTAGAAAAGCAGTTTGAAAATAACCCTGATAAATAATAAAGATGAACATTCTTAAAAGATGGAGGGAAGATATCACCGCCAATTTTTACAAGCAACGGAAATAGCAAATCTTGGAACTTTGGGGCAGATCTCAATCATTTTCAGCACCCCTCAAGTCACAAATTGCTTGGTAGCAACTCAGATTATTGCAGAAGCTAGGAGAGTGTAGGGTGGAATGATAAAAGCTTTTGTAAAAATATGAACATATGTTTGATTTCAGACATTGTAAGTAGTCTCTGAAAGCCATGCAGCAAAATGAGAGTGTAAATAGTCAAACTGGGTATTGGAAAGAAGGGAGCAATTTTGTGAATGTTGGCAATACATAGGCTGATGAATAGGCTGATAAACATACAGTTTGTATGTTTATCAATGAATCAATAAAAATAAAGTTATGCTTAGTAACTCATGAAGAAGGAAAAAAATCAACGTTGTGATGACATAGTTACCAAAGCAAAATTTGATAGACTTTTTCTGAAACTTCCAATCTTGAAAATGATTACCTTGAGGCTGGAAAAGGATAAATATGAATCAGATTTCATGATCTGATGAAAAGCATTGATTACTGTATTAGATCAAAAAAGAAGCTAAATCTCCTAGAAATATAATTTTATTCAGTGATTAGATTTTCTCTATGTCAAATTTACATATATAAAATGAGCACAACTCTAACCTGCTTTTGAAAAGAACTTCTCAAGAATGATACAGTGAAGTTGTACTCCAATTTTTGACTAAGGCCGCAGAACATTAATTGGTGAGACTACACATTGAATTAGCATTGTATTGAACAGAAGCTAGAGCCTACGAAACCTGTCAGTAAAGCTTTCATAGCATGTTGAATTGTCAAATGTTGAGATGGCATGGCAGAATGATTACAAAATGTATCGATCCGAAATCATGACATTTTGCTAGGAAAAGGTGAGGAAAAAATCTAATTAGAAAGCACGAAAAAAAAAAAAATTAATGACACCACCAGTAAATAGCTAGGAACTTGTAGTATAAGTAATAGATAGATACATAGAGTTGGTTATTTAATTTTGTGATGAGACCTAGCATTCATTTGCATCATTATTTTCTGTTGTTAACAGTGAGGTAAAGGCTAAACAAAATCCTAGGTAATTGCTGTGTAATTTCAGAATTTGCCCCTAATTTACAGGTATAAGTATAATGATATTATATTTCTAAAGTCAATCATTGATTTTATCAATATTTGTAAAATAATAAATGAGTTTCCATTGTGCAAGTTCGTATATAAGGTAGGAGTAAAATTATTTGATTACCGGCATGGCTGACCTGAGTGTTAAATACTTCCATTCGTTGCTATATCTATATAATTTCTCTTCAGATTTTCTCACTCTGCTTGCATGTTTGTGTAAGTATAAGAAATAGGCAAATCCTTTATAGAAATTTATGATGTTCTAGATGCTCATACCCTGGACTAATTAGAGTAGAAATGTGAATACAGGATGTTGAACAGGATGGAGCAAACAATTCCTTCTAATGAGTATGAAAGTTTCATGAAACTAATGCAATGAATCAAGAGTTCCCTCCCTATAAGTTCTTTGGTCTTACCATTTTTATGAGGAAGGAAAAAGAAGGAAGGTGCTGCTCACCAGTTCATTATTACAATTAATATAGTAATACATTCTATCTTTAATATGTACCCATAACTCTAAGTTGTAGAATACACAACTAGCTCTTACTTTATTTTAATAAAGGTGAATGAAAAATGGAAATGCCAAAGGATTTTCTTGTTTTAGGAGTAAAATCATTGCACTGGAAATATAGATGTTCTGATCATAACTGCTGGAAAAGTACAGATAAAACATGAAACCAAATAAAGAAATCTGAGGTGGTAACCCAATAAGAATTCAACTGTGAGATCAATATGTGAATTGTGCAGAACAAAGCAAGAAAATGCTGAACTCAGATTTATTTTTTTTCCTCATTTTACCTGTCTTTTATATTTTTAAGTTTCAGGGGAATTTGTTTAAAAGAAATACAGAGAGGTTGGACCTTAGATTGCCTATTTATTTCTTGTTGTAGCCTTCTTATTTGTTCAGTATTGATCGCCAGAGGAAACTCTGCAGGGAAGATACTTCCAAGAGTAATAATCTTTCTCAAAAGTAAAAGTACCACATGATCCAATGATCCAAGGTATGGGATGTTTTGGTATTATACAGGTAATCAGAGTAGGAATTCAGAAGATTTCCTTCTTGACTTGAGAAAGGTTCACTATATCTGTAAGTCTCAGTATGAAAAATTTCAATGCAATTTTATATTATAGTGTCTATCATGTCTGAAGAATGAAAAACAATAAAAGCATCATCATAATTTCTTGCCTTTGTTGAGAGGCTAGAAAAAAAAAGAAGTGTGGGTATCAGATTTACTGTGCATTTCCAGCTGTATTTTTATTTCTAAGTGTTGTAGTTCAGGCAGGGAATAGATCCCCCCCCAATCAGAAAATCATTGAGTAAAGTGTGACTGATGTTTTGTTTTGTTTTGTCAGATCTCTATTTCATTGCTGCTGTTATTTTATTAATTAATTAGTACCAGATCAAGGGACCATCTGTGTAAACAACACAGAGATGCTTTTGAATCATATATTTGGAATACTTAGTTATTTAACTTTGTCTTAAGAATAATTTCAAGTGTTGTTATGCTGCGGAATGTATCTGTCTATTACTAGTATAGTAATGATACAAAAAAAAAAAAAAAAAAAAAAAAAAAAAACAGAAAAGCTGAGAGATTTGCTTAAAGAGAATGGCTGCAATAACTCTTAAAAACAACATTTGGTAGAGGAAAGTCTCTTGGGATGCATGAAGAGGTTGAAATGATCTTCTTTCCAATCTGACTACTTTGTGTTTCATCTCCTGTAAGAAGCAATCAAAAATTGGTACTTACAAGGGTAGCGTTTGTGGAACAAAATTCTACTTATTCATGGCTGTTGCTGCAGTGCTTAGGGCAGCCCCTTCTCTTCTTCCAAAACACTGATTTCTGGGGTTTCCCAGCTGCCATGAAGGCCCTGGGGATGGCTGGCAGGTGAGGCACTGAGGTTTTGAATGCCCCTTGGGGATATATTTTGATGCAAAGGATGCTTGAAGAATGTGCATAATGTCCACATGCACCCAAGGTACAAAAAGTAGAAAAGCAAACAAACAAAAAAGCTAACCCTTGCAAAATGGAACAAAACATCAGTGAATTTTGTAAGGGGAAATAGAATCTAGAAACCTAATGAATTGAACAAACGCGTGCTATGATAGGAGATTGCCAGACACTAGCAGAATGTTGTATATGGAAAACAGAGGCATGTAATTTTGTCCTTCAAGAGTCTAATCATACAAAGATATGTTTTTTTTTTTTTTAAATGGACTATAGCTATGGGCTTTCCACATAATGTTCTTTCATTCCAAATATATGTAGACATAAATCACAAGAATTAAGATGGTAATAAATGGGAATACTTCTTCTAAAAAAAAAGTCCCTTAATGGTTACTATAAAGGGATAATTTAAATATTTTGCTGCTTTAATGTCTTCTCAAATGAACTGTATTCAGCCTATTAACAGTTGTGTAGCCTCATTAATACAGTTAATGAATTGATTTTGCTGTTAAAATGCTCAATGCATCCTACAACATCATGAAAATTTAATCTGACATTGATCCCAATCAACAGATCCAAATATCCACCAGTCACACAGATTGATTCTTGTACTTTCTTCACATGCTATCTGTTATTTGTTAAGTTTAATTAAGGATATTTTATCACTTGACAAGATCACAAAGAGCAGACAATCTCTTCTCTTCTGTAGGGGAAGGGGAGCCAACCTGGGCTCTTCCACACCACAGGCTTTCCCATCCCTTTGCACGCCAGTGCTTAAGGTGCTCTAAAGGGGAAGGAGCTGGGAGCTCTGCTTTATAGTGTCAGTGAAATCAGGAAATCTGTATTAGTATCCCTGCTGCCC
This sequence comes from Nothocercus julius, assembly GCA_013398735.1. Classification (NCBI taxonomy): domain Eukaryota; kingdom Metazoa; phylum Chordata; class Aves; order Tinamiformes; family Tinamidae; genus Nothocercus; species Nothocercus julius. The sequence continues at coordinate 6,264,799 of VZSV01000027.1, read as the reverse complement.
TCCCTCACTGCCTTGTAGTGCCGGGTCCATTAGAGGCTCAACTCAAGACTTACTTCTAATAGTTCAGCAGTTCTGCCTATGATGAAGGAAATGAATTCTGACATTAACTCCATCAATCTGCTACGCGGTTTTTATCTTTCAGTCCAGAATACATATGTTATGCTCTGCAAGGGATGAGCCTTTTCACGGGGTGCTGTATCTGCCTCCTGCCTGATAGTAATGTTAATGACTCTGCTCATTCTCTGAATTTGGAGAACTGGAAAGCCAAGATCCTTTCAAATCTGGGCATTTCAACACAGCCATCCTGTTCTCTCAAGGACCCATCTTCGGTCCCATAATTACACCTGTTTCAAAAGGAGAAAATATTCTCCTAATATGTCTTAGTAAAATAACCCAGAAGAAGAGTATCTCAACCCTATCCATGAATATGATGCCATTTAAAGCTGGACTTTCCTTTTGAATGAAATAGTCAGGTTTGCCAGTGTTCTAAAATAATCGTATAATATAATGGAATCTCTAGGGCATAAAAAAAAAAAAAAAAAAAGAATATGTAGTGCATGACAATGATCCTTGAAAACATCTTAAAATATTAAAAGGTGAGGTGCATTCTTCAGAATGCTTATTCCTGCTGATTTTGCCTAGTGTACTCATTTTGTGGAGAAGTCTATTAGATATTTTAGTATAGTGGTTAAGCTCACTGGAATCTAATATTAAGATGTTTCATAAAATGCAGCAGGAAGACTTAGGAACCCATTGGACCATACATATATATATATATGTCCATACATACATACATATATATATATATGTATACATATATATACACATATATATCTGTCCCAGATAATGGTGCTTAGTGCACTCACTTTAGAGAAAGGGAATTTTGTTTTAAGCTCTCCTGCTCTGAGGTGGACATAAATGAGGTTTGACACTCTACCCATATGTCTCTAGGGAATACCGGAGCACAGTGGCACAGGGCCTTGGTTGCCATTCTGTGGCCAGTCCTTCAGAGTGTTTGTGCAGCTTGAGATCATTCATGCTACAGATTCTAGGACACAGTTGAAAAGTGTCTTCTGTTCCTGTCCAACTGAAGCATTTAGCAAATTGAGATGAGTTGCACTTTTTTTTTCAGTGAATGAAATCATATCTTAAATGCAGAGTGAGGAACAGGAGAAAACTGTTTTCTTGCTAAAAAAATGTTGAGAGTTGTTGAAATGCCCAAAATGTTGAAAAATGCCCAAATTTTACCTTTGACCTTTAAATGAAGTTTCTTTACTGTCGCACTCCCCACTACTCAAGCGCTATCATCCAAAATGGCATGAGTCACAAATATTTAAAACAAGCAAGAAGTGAAATTGAAAACAATGTCATCCGAGATTTTGACAGAAGCTGACTTTGGCACACAGGTGCTATACATGCAGAATCTCTTGGATTTGTAGTTCCCATTTTCCTGCTTAACCTTTCTACAATGCAGATTTAATGGATATTCTATTTAAGGCTTATTTAGAATATATTCTAAAAACAGTAGAGTGGAAACTTTGTCTAATAAGGATACCTCTTTCAGGGCAATTCTTGTGCCTCTGTTTCTTTATCTCACTTGAATTAAACTGCATATACCAAAATAATGAGGAACTGCTGCTGAAAAAATATGCATGCTTTTCTTTCAAAAGGTCACTAAACCTCACCAAAACACTGCATTTTTGAAAGCAGATCTGTTGGAGACAGATAACAAAACTATATTTGTAACAATACTCATTGCAGGGTGATGGAGGAACTTGGCTATAAATGATGACGGATTTGCCATGTGGTACCTTCAGAGTATTCCACTGAATAAGAAGTCAAAGAGAAAGATTCACGCAATTGACTCTCAATATTTAAAAGCTATTTTCTATACAAATGGAATTTATTAGGTTTTTGAGAAATGGAAATGTCTGAATTCTTTTTAAAATTTTAAACTAAGACATCCTGAAAGCATTTTAGGAAACAGATACCTCTTTCTTCACTTTGTTCTAATATAAAAATAACATGTAGGTATGCAACTTATTTTCTTCAACAGATAGCTTTGCTAAAGTCTTTAAGACTTTAAAGACTCTGTTAAAGTCTTTAAAACAGATGCTGTTAAAAAATAGGAAAAAATCTAACTGTATTTTGAGATACAAAATGTATATAAAGAGTCTATATATTTTTATTTATATAACATGTGTGTGTGTGTGTATATATATATATATATATATATATATATATAAAATGCTATCTAGTGTATATTTTGGATAAAATTAAACTATCTTTTCCACATCATTTGGAAGGTAAGCCTTAAAAATAAAAGCAGGAATAATTTGGTTTTTGATCTGTACCTGTTTTAACTTCATTAATCCTTAGTTAGAGGGTTGTGTTCCTCAATTATCTTTCATAATGGTAAAATAAGCACAGGTTTGATATTCCTCCCTCTTAGTTCTTTTGGATTTCTTGCTGTGGTTTACCTTCAGTGTAGCTTTCTGTATTTTGCTTCTCAGACCAAAATTAATACTATATAAGCAGAATGGACTTTGGACAATCTGTACACTTTTAAGAAAATTGCACTATTTTTCAAGATATTTCAACATAATTATAGGATAAATATTTTCACAGTTTTGGTGTTACTATAGTATTAAATACAAATTTTTGAGTGTTTTTTTTTTTAGTTTTTCATTCAAGAAGGGTGTAGAATTACACTTTTCTTGCAAAAGACAAGACCACAGTTTGTCTGACCTTTCTGGTTTCTGTCTGCATACATTAAATGAATGATTCTCCATTTTGCAGCTCAGGGAAGCACAGCTTTGAATGGAAAATGTTGTCATTAAAAAAGAGGGAACAAATTGCATAAATTATAAATGACCTGCAGAATTTGAAATGTACTAGCACGTTACCCTGGTTATACATGCATGGATTTTTTTTTGTCATTAATCCAACAAAATAGCATGGAAACGTATGAAGTTTGTGTAGATACAGGTCTTTTGGAAAAGAAACACAACTTTAAATGAATTAAACCTTATGGACATTACATTATCCTTTAAGAGGAAAATAAAGCTGACTTAGTACTTGAGGTTTTACTGTTAATTTTACAAACCCATACAGTTGGCTTTTACTTTATACTTTCTAAAAGTTTGTATTTTACTGAAATTTGTAAACTAGTAAATGATGATGTGTGACTGCCCAAACTAGCAAACTTTGGATTACAGCTGATTTTAAAGATTGCTATTGAAAAATTTGCTCATTGCAGCCTCACTGCTTCAAAGGATGTTGCTAATATTAAGCTTATGAACTTTTTTAATGTTTCTGTGATTGTTTAGAGCATTTGATGATTTCAGATCACTGAATGTTGATGCTACAATATGTCTCATGAATAAATTAAATTAACTCATAGTTATTATTAAGCACATTTAGCTTATGAGTTAGTTTGTTAGTATCTTTTTAAGAATGCAGAGAATACCCGTTCAAGCCATGGATTCATCTGCCTCGTTATCCTGTTCCAAAATTCTGTAGTAGGAAGACATAAAAATATGAGTTTTGAAACTTTCTAGAATCTTCTCATAATTTATAGCAATTTACATCTTAGGAGTTTAAATACTATAATATATTCTTCTTCCAGGAGTGTTTTTAGTTGTTTTTCAAGACTATGCACAGCTGACCTCTCCAATGCATGTAGAATTTTATCTTCCGATTTGAACTTTTCTTGGGGTAGTTTCATCTAATGCCCCTCAATATTGTATTGAGAGTCAAAAAACAATTGCTGTCACTCATGATTTAGATAGACTGTCAGTAGCTTTCATTATTTTCTGGGCAAAAGATGCCCAGGCTTTTATTGTCATTCTTCACACAGAAGTTGTTCCATCCATAAGGGTTGACTTTCATCATCTCTACAGCCTTTTTCTATATGTTTTTGCATCTTCTTATGGACAAAGAAATAGTGCACCAAATATTACAGAAATGTCTGCATATCATGCATAGTGGCATAATGCTATTTCCCACATTGTTCTCTGCTCTTTCCGAACAAATCCTAACATTTAATGTGCCTTCTTTCCTTGTATATATTACTTTTGTATATATTACCTTGTATATAGTACCTGTTACCTCAATGCTGAAGTAACATTAAATAAATTTCATCCAGAAATACAGGAACTACTCTCATTCTCTGCAGATATCCCTTGTCTGCAGCAACCCTAAAATATTAAGTAGCCTTAGGTAATTTTATATTCTGACTTTTGCCCTCTTCCAGACAATTTTTGAATATTTCCAACAAGGCTTCAGCAATTGCTCATTTTTCAGGGAATGTTATTGAAAATATTTTCATACAAAAGTAGAACTTTTGTCTTTTATAACACTGTTCTAAGCATATTTCATTATTTAAGTGATAGGCACTTAGTGTAATTTCAGGTCTATTTCTCAATAACAATCATGGTGGTCTCTACTAGCATTTTTGACACATTCTGAATGTATTTCTTTTGGGAATGTGTGAACATTTAAAGTTGGACTAAAATCTCTTAGCCTTCTAATGTAGCCCTGTTAAGAGTATTAAACTAGGATATTTTTCACACCATTTCCTCCAGCTCTTTACATAAGACCTAGATCCTAATATAACTGTATATCACATTTTCCATTCTTTTTCTTTAGGTACTAGAGCTTTTCACAGTGCTAAAGAGTAGACGATGTTTTTAGAGCTTCTCCAGTCTTAGAATTTCCTCCAATGTTTCCAGCCTTCAGGGGAAGGGACATTCCATTTCACATTAATAAAGCAGTAGTGTTCCAGCTCAAGTATAACTGAATGATACCTTTATAGACATGGAAAAATATTACAGTTTAAGGTCTTAAGTCTTTGTAATATATTAAACCTCTTTCATTTAAAGTACTAAAATATACAACTCTGGCAGAACCATAGCTGAATACTTCTCTAAAATGTCAGGACATTGGTAAATGGTATCCTCATGGTGCATTGAGGCAAACCTAGCTATAGTCATTCTGGGTTTTAAAATGTGTATATGTATAATAAGAATCTTCATTAGCTCTTTTAAGTCCCTTTGTCATTGTTAGAAGAAAACAAAGAGAGATGGTAAAAGGAGGAAGCAAACTGTGCAGTATGAAATGTGAGTTACTACTGAAAATTAAAGGATGTGAAATGGACTCCTTTGTTTATGAACACTTTTAATCTATCCAAATTAACATGCTTAATTTTAACCTGGTATTAATAGTCAAGTGAGCTTTTCATTCTCTTTTCTATATATGGAAAAAGATCCTTTGAAGAAAAAATAAATGACAAACAGAATCTGCCCAAACTGATGACTGGAAAATAGTGTATGCTTTTAATTAATGTTATTAATCTTGAATGCATTGAGTCCAGATACCTCTAGGGAAATATAAGATGAGAGCTAAAATACTGTGTTCATCACATAAGAGATCCTGAAATTACTTTTCTGTCATTTTAAAGATAATACTGTGTCATTCTTCTGAAACTTTATTAAGGTAACATTTATAAAGTAGCATTATAACATTCCAAGATTCAAATAGTTTCAAAGGTAATGGTGGATTCTAATGAATTTTCTTAATTAAAGGAATAGTTGTGCCTGTTTGCAGTAAATTAATTAAACTTTTTCTCGTTAAGCAAAAAGTTAATTCATTACTGAAGGATACAGGAAGTGCAAAAAATCTGGCATTTGAGATGTATGCCATACCCCAATCTATCACTGATATTATGGAATTACATGCTTAAAAATGTTCACTATAGTATAAAGTATTGTAGAAAGTGCCTGGTGACTAAATAGTGGTATTTAAAGCATTTTAGTTTGAATCATCATTGCTGATACATGAATCTTACAACAGGTATTAGAAAAAAACGGATCATTTGACATATGAAATATTACTGGACACTACAGAAAGAGAAAACTAGTGGAAATCATGTTCTCATTTAATATTCACTGATCTGTCAACCTTATTTTCTTATGAAAACATCAAGGAGTAGTAGTAATATATACTTCATGTGCCATTTTTTGACCTCTGTACATGAAACGTGTAACTTGATGGTTTTATCACTGCAGATTCCCTCTGTCTCAGCTCCTAGTTTGTGTTTTGCCATAACATTGTTTTATTTCTCCTGGTGCCACTCAGAATATAACAGTCTTTGTCCAGATGTCTATAAATGCAGGGAAGGGTTGAATCTATGGATTCTATATCCAATATCCTCTTGCAATCTAATATTAGAGAGAGGCAAGTGACTCCTATAGTCTGCTTATTAATCTTCACAATCAGGATAGCAGAAATTAATCTAAAGTCTCCTTGTGCCAAAGTTCTTAGTGTGATATATAAAACATCAGATTTATTAGAGGTACCTCAGTGTGGTCGCTTCCATACTGTGCCTTATTTTCGTGTGTAGAAGAGAGAAGGGAGAGGGAGAAACGTATATAGGGTTAGCAGGTTGCACAGTTTTATGGTGGCTAGGGTGAAACTTTTACTCACTTTGCCATTGCTGGTCTAGAGCATGTATCAGGAAGAAAATTTAATTAACAGATTTGTGAGTTTATCATTAAACATACATATTTTTCTGATGGACAATTTGTATGCAGAAAACAGATGTAAATCAGCTTCCATATGCTGCACAGGATCAAAATCCCTCATCTTTCCTGCAGATATGAAGTCTCCGTGCTGCAATGACTGTTTCTTATATTTGCCTAACATAAGGAGTAAGGGATAATTTCTCATTAGAAAGTGGAATGATAATCAAAAAAGAAAAAGTAAAGCTATACTGTCAGTGATGTAATATCAACAAATACTAATGTCAAACAATTCATATGCAGATATGTATCTGCATGTGCACACACAAATAAATAATTATCTTTTACCAGTTTACTACTGATCATGTTCATTTAATACTTCGCTCTGGCTTTGCGCAACATATGAAAGTCATCTTCCAAACCTCATATTCCAGTTTATTGGTGCATTTTGATGAAAGTGGATGCTTTGGTCAAAATACTTGTTTTTAAGTTGGATGTTTAGATTGTAATAAGAAACTTTTGAGTCAGTGTTTCTGTATGTTTGGCAATCATGCTGATTATTGTTAGATGCTTATTGAAGAGAAAATTTACAAAGTGGATTGTCATAAAATACAGCTCAGAATGGGTGAGATTCTAAACATGTACCAAGGGGCTTTCTGTAACACTGTGTTCTCCTACAATTAGGTACTTATACAATGACCGACAAGCAATTTCGACATCTGCATTTCTGCTAACTGCATGATTACACCTGAGGTGGCTACTTTCTGTTCAATGCCAGCTATATGAATTAAAAATAATGATTAACTATCTCAGGAAAAAAATGATTGCCTGAATACCCATCTTGTAAAATTTAATAGTTTTTCCTTTTACAATACTATATTATTGGCTGTAGTAGATTAGGACAACTTTGATAGTAGAATTGCACATAATTAAATTTTCATGTGTGATTCAAAGTGCAAAAAGATTAGAAGGCTATTTCAGAAGTGCTAGAACTGTCACACCATATCAATAAAGTCTGTGACATAGTGAGCAACAAAAGTACTGATTTAGCGCAACATGTCACATTATTATAGTAATAACTACAAGAAAATTTCCCCAGAAGGGTGTGTGACTATTCCTATAAATACTTGTGAAATGTCTTAGAATTCATTTTTCATCTTTAAATGAATAAGGAAAATGAGTTCAGAAGATATGTTCAAAAGTTACAGTTTAATCTTCTGTTCAAACGGTGTATTAAGAGAGTTTCTCATTACAGTTCTTTATTTCTGTGTTTATTAATGTTTTTATCACGGACATTTTTGAAATGTTAATATACTTTTGAAAATTTAATACTTTGGTGTGAGTCTGATGTGTTGATATGGGGCAATGTCTGGCAATTCCGCGATGCAGAAGGGGAATCTATACAGTTCAAGAAGTGCTGCTGTTCCTGCATAGCATAGTTCCCACTGTGTTCCAGCCCAGGCTTGTCTGGTAGCTTTAATTCTGTAGTTGTGTAGCTCAGCTCTGAAAATATGTAGGCTCAAGCGTAATTTTGCTCAGAAAAAAACTCCATCATGTTCAGTGGACCAGCTCACAGAAACAAAGTCACAGCCTTATTATGGTAACCTTTATTGTAGCACTGAATTTCTCTCCCAGACATAAAACGATATTTAAAGATGATTCCTTCAACTAAAGTGTTGACTCTTTCTGGGGAATATTCTGGAAAAATAGACTCATGACTTCCTTAAACTCTAAGCAGTGCATCTTGATAGTGATTCCGTATTTCAGGGATGTATAGAGCACTGAGAATATGCCAGATCAGTATGTAGAAGAGAGTTGGTACAGGAAGAAAATGTAGATCCTTGAAAATATTAACAAGTACTGTGAGAGAATGTATTGGGTCTAAGTGATAGCTCGTCAGTGCATCAAAATATATTTTAGCAGTTCATCAAAATATATTTTAGCAATAATCCAAACGTAATAGAATAATATGCAGTCATTAAAATTGATATGTAAGCTGTTTCCAAAGGGCTCTAGTGAGATTTGGCTCAGTCTCTTAACTCAGAGATTGGAGGCACACATTCTAACAGCTGTGAAGCAGCAAATGAAATATTGACCATGTTATTGTGTCATTTAATTTGTAATGATCTTGAATACTTCTGAAATGCTGGACAAGACGTGTGGCAAAATCCAATTGTGTCATTCCTTGTAATCTTAAGAAATAAGACAAATCACAATATAATGAGAATATAAAAGGTTAATGTAGTTTTCTAAAACTAATGAACAAGCATGTTCTGTACCATAAGACTTTAGGGTCTCATATCCTACTGTTATTTTTAATGTAGCTGAAACTGATTATTATGTCTGGTATTAAATGTTTTATGAGACTTTTATTACGTTCTGCCTTCATAGGATGGCTAAACTTCATTTCAGAAATTCCTATCAAGTTATAAAGTTATTAAAAAAATCCTAAATAACTTGCTAGTTGGTTTCGGCCTGAGTGTGAGAGGCCCAGGTTTGGTGTGCAAAATCTTGGATTCAAGGTCATGCTTGGAATTTCATTTCCTCAATCACAAATTCAAGGAATACAGCTTCCAGTGAAACCAATGAGGAGTTTGCCATGCAACTTTAAGGGAGTGGAAACAAGACCTTGAAAAGAATTTGATTCAGAGAAGCATAAGTAAGAGAAGGAGTCAGTCATCCATGTACCCAGCCCTGCTTGAGGGAAGGTTTTGCATTTTGCATGAAATGAAGTATTTACCCATGTTTCTTTTCTTGAAATGCAGAGCAGAAACAAAGAATAAGAGAGGACAAGAAAAATGTCTTTTACTGTCTTCCCATCTCAAGAACCAAAGATATCCTGCTAGGATAGTCAATTCTTAAATAACTTTTACTGCTTGTCATTTATGCTAGGAAAACAGCAAAAGGCAATTCTGATACAGAAATAAGAAAAAAAAAGTTGTTAAACTTGAAGACTAGACGTTTAGGAAATTTTTGGAAGTATTTTTTGACTGTGTCTTAGAAATCACATAACTCTGATTTTGTATATTTCCTACAGGTGACACAATAGATTCTTGAAATGCAGTAGATCTTTATATTATTAATAGTAACTTACAATTTCATATAAATATATGGAAATGATTTTTGATACAGGCTTCTGACTGATAAGTATAAAATGATGAAAATCTCATTAGTGCAAAGTTAGATGACAGTTTAGAATAGACAAGTGCAACAGTCTTTTAGAGGACAATGAATTGCAAGTGAAGAATCATGACATCTAAATTTGATTTCTTTCTCAGCTGTAGTCTGACTGCCTATCAATGGGGAAGACACCCTGCAATTTTAATTTTCATGTTCTGTGATGATGCCTACAATAGATTTATACTATACAAGCCACAGTCTCTTTGAGTCCCATCCTTGCATGTGCTGCATTAGCCAGTAAGATGGTATAAGCATTCAGGAATTAGGTCAGTAATAAACTTTGAGATTCCAAAGCAGATGTTGTCATGGAATATTTATTATGTGCAGACAGTTTACCCAGGATACGTTTTGCAAGAGACCTTGGTATTCATCTCACTCAGCTGTGGAGCCTATGGAGTGGACATCTGCATTTGTCCTTGGTTTGCTTTGGAATCTACTCAAAGAAATAAGTTAATGTGTACCAGTTGGAAGGCAGTTATTCTGATGGGGTATTGATGTTTCTTTGGGATCAGGCTCAATTACGTTATCCCAGCTTCCCCTTTCCCTCCCATTATCCTGAATGGAAAGTTTATTATTTTGAAAAAGTTCTGTGTATGAAGTAATCTCTGTATACACAGAGATTGACCCTGCGTGCCCGAGGAGGTTGAACTAGATGATCTCTACAGGTCCCTTCCAACCTTAATGATTCTATGATTCTGCACTCATACACACATGGTCAATCCGTTTGATAGAGGAAACTTTTCTACCCCTCATTAAGTATTAAGTAAGAAAAAGGAAAAAAAAAAAAAGGGGGGGGGGGGGGGGCTCCTGTCCATACTTTCCTATGTTCCTGTAGTAAATTACAAAAGCAAACATAGCTTGGAAACAAACCACAGAGCTAAACCAAAGATAGTTCTTCTTTATTGTTATTGTTGTTTATGAATGCAAACTGAAAAATTGAATGTACATTTTACTGATTTAAAAGTCTACAGAAAGAGCTCATCTTATTATGCTACTTAATCTGTTTTTCACCATCATAAATGGCTTTTAGTTTGATTCAAGACAAGCAGAATACACTAGAAGTGCAATGGACAAAAGAGAGAGGCTCTCTTCCTGCTCTCCATTTTCCTGAAAGGATAAGTTTTCAAAGTATCTTTTCACAACACAGATGCCATTTAGCTGTACCCTAATCTGCCACTCTGATTATCAAGTGGGAACAGTCTATGGAGCCAGAACTTACCTGACCACTGTTCCCTTACTGCCTGCAGAGAATTATTTTAAATAAACTAGAGGTGGATATCCTAGGTAGCTTCCTGCCACGTGGATGACAGCCCATAGGGAAACCTTACATTTCCTTCCGTCTCCTACCCTCAGTTGAAATCTTTTAGTCAAGGAGACTAGTGTTTGAATGTTTGTCATAAATGTAGGGTTTTTTGTCACGTTGCCAGTCACTGAGGGCTGTGTCAGACAGATGTCATGTTCGCTTTCTCTATAGCCTCTATGAACCGTCAAGAGTAACAAAAGTGAACAACTCTGACAGTACTAACAGCTGCTGCAACTCAGTATAATGGTTTACTCTGCTGCTATCTTTACACTTCCCAGTACAGTAAATGGTAGCATATCCAGCCTGATCTTCTTCTCTGATTACTTTTTGGTAATGATGCCACCTTCCTCCAACCTTAGATTTGGCCTTAGGCAAAAATTCAAAGTATTTTTAAAATAGTGAATTGTTACGTAGCCTCTTGTCTAGGTTTGGATTGCATATCCAGGGCAATGATTGCATATGATGGCAATGAGTCTGTCAACTCTAATGATTCCCAGTGTATCATAGTGTGTTTCTGGATCTATTTGGGATATCCATATGATATGTCAAGAAACCATTGACTTCTTCACATTCACATTCTTCTTAACATTCACATTCATAACTAAACTACATTTAGTTCAGTCCTGCTGTTTGGAGCACAAAAAGTAAGTCCATGTTGAACAGTTCCTTTTCGTAGCTGCAAATCAAAAGTAAATCCAAGATTTTCTTTTTCTATTCTTTAACACTCTGGCTCATTTCTTATATGAAATAAATCAGTGTACTGTTGTTACTGTTGCTGTTGTTTTAGCTCCTAGGCTAATTTTTGTGTTCGCTTTGTCAGTTTGTAGCCTGCTTTTCTGGAGCCAGATCAGATGTAAGTTGTGGGGGGGGGGGAAAGAGGATCTACCAGGCAAGGATGGTGTTCAACCAACAGCATTAAACCAATAGAGAATTTCACAGTCATCAAGCAGAGAAAAGTGACAGTAATTCTCCGAGACTGTAGCTAGCATGCCTGAAGGAGGAAAGAAGCCATGAGATAACCACGGTAGTCAATAGGCTGGAGACAGGCTCCAGAAGGACGATTGCTTTGCAGCTAAAAGGTGGATGCATACATACCTTGTTGCTAATGCTGCTACAACAGCAGTTGCAATGCAAAGCACAGGCAAGGTGATGTTCTGCAGTCAGCACCGTCACCTTTCACAAGCTGAGTTAGGATCCTATTGAGTTAAGAGGTGACATACCATGGTTAATGTCTTTGCACGTAAGTAGCAGTAAAATTACAGAGCACTCTTTAGCACGCGTGTGTAACTATAAGGACCCAGCAAGGACAGGGACCGCAGCATACCTCCAGCATCAACTTTGCTTCCTCCTAACCTTGTGTGACAGGGTGCATTGCCTGAGAAGCGGCAGCAGGCGTGCTGTGATGGACACGGCTTCTAATCTCTTTGAACCAAATCCAGCTTCTCTAACTTAGGCAACTAAAGTTTCAGCTTTCAGAAATTGAGCACTGATCTTTTTTTCAAAAAAATTAATTTTGAAATTGAGGATGCAGTGTGTATGCCACTGACCTGAACATATGTTACAACCTGATAATAGCAGAATCATCACTCAGCATCACTTCACAAATGAGTGTAGTGCTTAATCTTTCAGTGCCAAATCATGGCTTCTTTAGGGCTGCCTTATCACTCTGAGGCATTGCCTCTCCTTCTGTTACTGTTAATTGTCCTGTGCAATTGCATTTCCAGGAAAATAGCTATAGATTCCTCTAGGTGAGAGGCTGGAGCTAGCTGTGCAAGGAGAGGTGAGTGGCCATGCATATTGCCCCTTTCCAGACTAAATTCTGAGCGAGTTTGACCTATTCCTCTTTAAGAGCTCTTCATACAACGGCACACCAAAAAGAAAGTTAAAAAAAAAAAAAAAAAAATTAAGCTTCCTTTTAGAGATGTGAGTGAAAGAGACAGGAAGATGATCCTAGTACCTCATCAGACACTTGGATATCATTGTCACACAGATGAGAATACAAGGAATATGTAATTCAGGTAATTTCAGCTGCAGAAACTGAGAGTTGTCTTGTTCTGGTTTTGTGACTTTTTAAGGATATGTTTATGATATTTAGAAAAACTCTATGATAGCTGAACTTTTAAGTAGATTTCCAATGCAGGATTTTTAAATTTTAAGCTAATATCATTCAAGTACAAATGAAAATCTGCATGACCATACAGACATATAGCCAGGCGCAGCACTTCCCTTCACTAACAGGACAACAGCAAAGTCCCCTGGCCGTTGTGGGGATGGGCCACAAGCCTAGGTGCTGCTTCAGCAGGTCTGTTAAGATAATAACTAAAGCCTAATCTGAAGCTCAGTTAATGTAGTTGGTCCCTTTCCCCTGGGCAGAAGCACCAAGCGCCTTGCACAGAAATACCTGGCACCAGGATTTTAATTCATGTAGATTTAATGGAAGCTATCCTATATATATATTTTTTTTTCAGCAAAGCTCTACTGCCAGTGTATTAGGGGAAATAACATAGCTTGTTAGAGAGTATGTCTAGGTTGCAGTCACGGCAGAATTGAAGCAAATTTCAGAGATATCCAAAGCTAGCTTTAAATTAGTTCAGATATAAATAGTAGTCTTTGGTAATGCAGATCTCAGGACAGAAAAATGTCCCTGCTTCTTGCGCAGAAATAAATATATTTTTTTTCTAAAATGATGATTATCATACTGAATATGTTTTTTACCTCTAAAATGTGAGTTACTTGTGGCTTATTCTGCATGAACTTGCACACAGATTTGTACTCTGACTAAGTATCAACCAGTCTCCTAGATGATTCATAACTTATAATATGGCACACTGTTCCAAGTTAAATTTAGCTGTATTTTTGAGGACTCAATTTTAAAAATATATGCTAATTTGCAAGCATGGATTTTTTTGATGGAAAAATCCTGGATGTCAACTGATCTGTTAATCACTTAAATCTCCCAAACCAGTAAGCTGCACATAATCTTAAGAGCAGTAGCTCTATTCCAAAGTTGCTACTTCACAAGTCAGCATTCTTTCTATGTGTTGCTCTATGTGTAATCCACAATCAGTTAAACCCACATATCTATACATACATACATAGCGCACATTCATTAGTGACGGACCATGATTGATATAAAGTTCACTATTTTTTTCAGCTTAATTCTAACTGGATGTTTTCTTCTGTTGATAATCCCATTGTCCAAATATCTATTAGATTGCCTAGAGCTCACCTTGTGATGCTCTATTACTCAAAACATCTCTTTGCCCATATATTCAAATGAGCTGTAGAGGTTATTAACTTGCCCTTGGCAAAAAGATTTAGTTTTCTAGGGCAAATGCTTTTATAAATTCTGTGTGTGACAGTTTTATTACATATTGTAAATAGAATACCCTGCCAGATTTTTATGACAGCCATCACTAAGTCATTCAGACCTTATTACTTTTCAAGCCTTCACATACCTTGAATACATATATATATATGTTTTAGTCTTTAACATGCCTGGTTTTGGTCAGTGCATTCTTCTCCTACAGCCAATCTTATTTACCAGCATGTCTATTTAAAATGTTTTATATTAAGCCAAACGTTATGTCTTGTAAGGAAATCAAGGCTGCATTTTAATTTGGCTCAGACAGCCATTAACTTGCACATTCTGCATTTATAGTCATAGACTCATTTAAGCTTGTACAGTTTCTGCTAGCATGTAATATAACAGTTTCTATGCTCAGCTGTATACCTATCCTCAGACCTACTATCTTTACCTGAATGAGCATTCTGGTGAAGTACTGTTGTTACTGATTTAATTTTACATTCCATATTTTGCGGTAATGTACATATTAAAAGAAATTAAAAAGCAAAGAAAAAGCACGTGAGTCATGCTGATGTTAAGACCTACTCAGACATACCTGGTTATTTTGTATTTTATTCAGTTATTTCTCTGATTCTGAGGATGCTTTCAAAGAATGAAAAAAAAAAAAAAAAAAGTTGTTGAGAGATTTTATTTAGATATGTACTTTATTAGCAATGAAAATCTCCCATGTACTAGGCTTTGTGAACACAGGTAATAAAAAAAAAGCAGTTCCTATTTCAATTTTTTTTTCCTGTTGAGATGACAAACACCACAGCAGCAGAATATGAGATGGGCTTTGGAATACGTGTTTTTATGACTCTGAAGAACAAGAGTGTTCAAAAGTATTTTAAGGACACAGAAGACAAAATCCCTAGAATTTATCATCCTTTTGATGCTTTGACACTTCGGAAATGAAATATTAAATACTAGTGTAAAATGCAATACGCAGTTGTCAGTGCAAAGTGGCTGGCTAGCTGTTGTTAAGCGTTTTGTGCATACGACGACAAAAGCAAAGACAGTTGCTAGCGGTGGATCTAGAGCAATTTCTACTAGTTAGCGAGTTGCATGGTTTGGAGGGTGCCATTGAGTGCCAAACCACCTCAAGCTGCGGGTTCTCCATTGGGCACCAAGGCTGAGCAGGAGGACAGAGACCCATTTATTTGCCTTGCTTTCCTGCAGTCTCTCTGGCTGACAAAACAGTTTCAGCGCTAGAAGACAGTCTGGGAACTTTCAGATTTTAGGACATTTAACTTTGCTGTGCTCTTTTTGCCATGGTTCAGCATAGATAAAATTTCCCGATAGGTAGTGGCCTGCTACTAGTGGCCATCAGTCAAAGAGGTCACTCTGCTGTAGGCAAGTCCTAGCTCACTGCACGTGCACTACCTCAAGTGCTGATAGACACAGACAGGGGCCTGAGCACCATGGGACCACCAGCAATGTAACTGTGATCTCCTAACATATAGCCCAAGCTGATATAATAAATCAGGAATCTCAGGCTGCTCTACTAATGTTGATATGAGTTGTATATATGACAAGGTACTCTAAAGCGAACTCAAGCATGCCCACATAAGATCCAGTCCCACATTTTTATACAGCCCTGATCAAAGTCTTTTTCCTTTAATGTATATATTTACAGACACACACACACATATATATGTATATATACACATATACATATGTATATGTGTATATATATATTTGTACACACACCCTGGGAACTCCATCCTGGCAATATATCTTGCCCAGATTAGAAAACATCTGCTTACATATAAAAAAAATCTGAATAAGCTTAAATGTTTACGGCTATAATGGCAGAATGTGCAAATTAAAGTCTATCTAAACTAAAATAAAATACTGTCTCTCATGGGACACAATAAGAGAGGCATATTTAGACCCAGAAAAAAATCCCTTTTGCTTTTCTTGATAAAGTATGTTTATTCCCTCCTGAGAATATAATGTGAAGAAGAAGAGATACACCTGTTCCCATCATAAATAAATGCTTCATTATAGAGCATCCCTTTTCTGAAGGGGATACGAAGGTGGCATGGGGAGTCATGAAAGGATGACTGCATTCAACTCCCTTCTGGGTTTCTGCCGCTATCGGATAGCCCACATCTTACAGTCTGCAGTTGTGGGATGAGTCAAAAAAGTTTCCTTTTAAACGAGTCCTTGAATGACTACAAGGAGGCCTCATTAGGCAATTCATTTATGTTCCTCTTCCCTAATAGTTCTGAAAGTGAAATAGAGTCTCATAAAGAAAAGAATAGGTGATTTTGAAGTTTTACAATTTTATGTTTTGCTATTCAAGCAACTTACAGTAGTTAGGTCACATTATGATAATTAGCCTATTTATAAGTTCAGCTAACAAAGTTCTTTGTTTTAAGCACTATAAATTCTAAAATTAGTGAATAAAGAGAGAAGCACATTTTCAAATCAATTTAGATGAAAGGTGCTGTATAATTTTAAAGCTATTATAAATGATTGAAAGATATTTTCACAACTGCAGCTAGATTGCATAGGAATGTGGAATAGCAATTCAAAAGATTTCAAAATTAATGTGGCTGTGGGTGCATTCTGGAGAATTGCTGAACCTTCACTACTGCTTCCTTTCTGCCTGCTGCTGACTATCTCAGTGTTTTAGTGATCAGGTGCTCATTTTCATGCTATTATTTGCTTTGCTTTCATTCCTAAATCTCTCAGCATCTAACAGGACATTGCATTCTTTTCAGTTCTTTACTTTGCATTTCTTTTTGATAACATCAGATTCAAATTCAGATTTATGGTTAGCAGTGAGTATCCAGGTAAATCCCTGTCTCTTTTAGGCACAAGATCTCCAAAATGATAGGATTATAAATCTGCTCTTGAAAACAAAACCAGACTTGACTTCTATATTATTGCATATAGGATATGCTAGATATATTGTCATGGTAGGGATTATGTTGTCCATTACATCAAAAGCAGTGATTCAGGCTCTGTGTTTATTTATGAACTAAACAGCATATTCTTCCGATAATTATGATATTTCCTTTTTTTTAAATGGTAAGGATGCATTTGTTACTAATTCTGTTAATTATGTTGACCTACCATTCACTTTTAAATGAGCTTTTTAAGAGATTTTCCCATCTGTCAGACTTCCTTTTATCTGTTGTGAAATGTTCTCAGTAGAGGAGGGATATTGGTTCTTTAACATCTCCACACAGTTAAAGCTAAAAGAAATCTTGCATTTGTGCTTAATGCAAATACTGGTATTAAATAATTAAATCTATCTGAGGATTGTGAAGGTGACATGAATCAAACTCTTCTCTCTAGAAAGGTTGCTTCAATGATGCTGTAACAGGAAAGAAACTTTTGATAGATATTCTAGGACTAGAGAACAATATCCAGCCATAATTCTCAGCGTAATTAATTAAGATTGTTATTCATCAAAGAAATCTTATTTTAAAAATCAGTCCTGAAAACAGTGGAAGTCTTAGAGTCAAAAAGTACATTGCACTAAGTTCTCCAGTTTTTATGGGCTTTTCTTTGTCATATGTCCCTCATTCTCTTATGCATCTCTGAGTCCTAGGTAAGAACATGAGAATGAGATCAAAGAACAAATGCCAGTCAAGGAACTAAATTACTTACATAGCCTACACTTTAAAAGCTGACCAACAAACCTTTTTTTTAAAAAGTCTTATTTCATTAGCTCTTCTATCATATTTTTCTTTTATTTACATTTCCAACACTGTGGTACCTCAGGATGAGCTTTATAGAATTATTTTATTATTTAATGTAATAGGATGTGACACAACGCAACTTGATGCAGTGCCTGAAAATAGTAAGGTACAATGCATTACAGCAGACATTTGAAAATTCTAAGCACTGCAGGTAGAAAACAGCCAATTTGAAACCTGGCACATGCACATCTTCATTTTTAGTCTCTAATTATACTATAAACAAACTTAATTCACTATAACACTTTGAAGTAGCTGGCAATTATTCTTTTCAGACTAAAGCATTACCTTAGGCAGCAAGAACTTCACTTCTTCATGCATCAACATGTTATTGTGTTAATGTGCTTATTATTCTACCATTTTGATTGACAATGCTAATTACAATTGCTCTTGAACTTAATGTGATTTCCTGGCTGACAGTGGCCACTCTTGAAAGGGTACTGTGATGAATGGGAACAACTCAGCTACAAGAGATAGGAGCATTTAAACATGAAGGTTTTTTCTTCTTCACAAAATCCAAGCACCATTTTTCTGAAACAATGTCCTGCCTTCTAATACCTTTAATGTAATTTGAGAGGGTGAGGTATCCTCAAGTCTCACACTTGTGGGAAATTAAAGACATCCCATTCATTAAAGGAAGCAAGGAAATGGAATCGCTCACAAAAAACTCATATGGGGAGTTCACCCTTAACTCAGTCTTTTTATTCGACTAACTAGTTTATAGAAAAGAAAGAGCAACCAATAATCCAGCCTATAAGCAAAACTGAGGGGTGTCTGTGTACGTTCAGTGTGGACTAATGATGTTTTTTGGGGGGAAGAAGATTCAGCTGTGTGACCTGCTCTGTTGCTGATATTTAGAAAGTTCAATTTAGGCTGAGATCATTATTGAGAAAGACGTCATTGATGTTTGTATTAATTATTGTTCCGATTAAATGGTGGCATCTGACCCTTTTGAGGACAGAGCAGGTCCTCTGCAGCCGTGATCTGTGGGAGGTGCAGGAAGGAGAAGCAAGGGAAATCACGAAAAATTGGGTAGTATGCAGCACATAGCGGCCCTGCAGTGCTGAGCAGGGAGTTTACGTCACCGAGCACGGCTAAAAAGTGCAGCAGGAATTTGGGGACGAAAGAGGATGTTGCAGGCAAAGAAAAGGCCATCGGGCTAAAAATAGCTTCAGAACTGCTGCCTCGTGATCTGCCGAGAGCGCGATTGGGAGGGAGCTGCTCCGCCCGGCAGCAACCTGCGCAGCGCGCTCGCCGTGTCCTCCCCTCACCTTCGCCTGCAGATCTGGCGCGCCGGGTTCTCAGGGTGCCCACGTAAAGCGCTCTGCCGTGTCTCCAGCTGCCTGCGTTTCGGGGTGGAGTCTGGCTACTTCTGGTTTCGCTGCTGCTTACCCCAGCACCAGTCTGGGTTGATTAACGGTGATTACTGTTGTCAGTGTAAATAATAACAATTATGATTCCTGCGGTTATTTGAAACACAGCGCGAAGGAGCTGAGGGTTCCAGGCTCTTCTCACAAAAGGAAAAAATGTGCTCTTTAAAATAATCCCCTACAAAGGAACACAGAAGCAAGCAGATTTTAAAATATTACATTCTCTTATACTTGAAACAAACAATACCCCACCCAGGAAAAAATTTTCTAGCTCTGGGAGCCAGATATCTGAGCATTTGTGAGTTATTTTTCATTTCCCCTTATTCATTATCAGCTGAATTTATTGTCACCATTCTTTTAAAGATTGATTTTGATGAGGTATCTCCTGGGATAGCCTGCTTTTTATCAGCTTCTGCTGACTCCGGAGGAATTAAGGTTTCCGAAGCCTAACCTGGTGAAAGACTTCAGTTCCCTTGGGCTCCTTGAATTCCCTCACTGTGTTTTTGCCTGGTACCAGGCACGAGCGAGCGCTTGGATCAGCAGCCGGCGCTCGCCCCCAGCACCTTCTCCTGTGGCCCCAGCGCTGTCACATTTGGTTGTTCTCTTGCTGCTGCCCGCGAATGCCGCCCCGGTAGGGTCAACTGGGAGCATATCCAAACTTGCTATGGCTCATTGCCCTCAATACTGCGCTGCAGGAAGGGATGGAGTGGGACAGCTGTTAGCTTCATTGCACGGCACTATTCCCCCGAACTATCAAAGCTCATAAAACCCACTTTCTTTACTTGCCTCTTAACACAGAAGATTAGTATTAAATTAGGCAGCTAAGGCCTGGTGTTCTTGTGGGCTTTCAAGGAATATTCACTTAAATAGGCATTCATTTTTGGATATATAACATTGTATATTGCTATAAAAAACGTGTTATATTTATAAGTTATTGGAACTCTTGCATTTTAAAATGCTTGACCTACTGTTACTCTAAAATTAATTCCTCTCCTTCCTTCAGAAAAACAAAACAAAACAAAAAAAGGCAGAAGAAAGGGAAGAAAGTAAGCACAAAAATTCTAGGTGAGGATATCTAGTATTCCATGGCTAACTTTACTAATACATATCGAAAAGTCATTTTAGTTCTTGATAGGTGGGAAGACTGATTTAACCCTCAAAAAATGTCTAATTACTTGGCATGAAAATGTTTGATCAGTTATAATTAAAATGCAGAAATATCTTTGGAAATTCCCCTACTCTAACTGGAAAATGCTAACTGGATAGATCAGTTGAAATGTGACACCAGTTTATCTAATCTAGCATATTTGTCTATTCTAAAACATACCTCCAGGGAGATGAAAGAGTTCATGCACCATGATGTGAGATCTTTCTGTGTTCCATCGCAGATGACGGTGGCCCATCAGCTGTCATGTTCTCCTCCACCCTGTTGTTTTTTGAGAAGACCATAAAAAACTCTGGTTTATCTAGAAGGGGAAATATAGGGAAATGCATACATATCCTAGTCACCATGCTGCAACTTACTCAGTGATGGGATTGCTTTGTCACCTTCATGATTTCATTATCTCTGTAAATTTCTACTATATCCAATTTCAGACAAATTAGTGCTGTTATATGCACTGTTATCCATCAATGCTAAAGTTATCCATCAATGCTAAAGTTAAGGTTATGAACAAAATCACAGAAGTGGTATCTCTAACATTTTCTACAATGGCACTCCGCTACTCACCAGTGTATGTAGACAATGCTATATTAACAACTAATAGCATGTGTTGTCTGGTGTGCATAGCCAGCTTAACTGTGAATATGCAAAACTTATTAAAAAAAAAGACAATGGTTTTTAGTCTATTTTTAGTCTAAAGAAGATTTACGGTTCTCTTTGAAGAAAGAGTTGGATCTAGACCATGGGGAACTCAAGTCTTTGTCTGACAGCAGCTGTAAAAGTAGAACAATTCTGAAACAAAAAGATGTGATAAAATATTTAAGTAAAATAATATTAAATATGTTAAGAATAATTAGGAAATTCTAATCATTTAACATAATTTATGCTGGAGTGCTTCCTATCTTAGATAATTAGATAATCTTTGGTAAAATAATTCTTACAAATAAATTTAAGAAAACATCTAGGAGATAAGGTAGTGCTATATCACAAATGACGATTGGGGAAACAGCTGAAATATTTATCTGTTTTCCATGAGAAGAGTTTATTAATCACTAGTCTGTGGGATGCGAGGTTTGGTGCAGAGTAAAAGGAATAGTGTCCTGTCACATATTAGCTAATCCTTCATAAAATGACCTCCCCGGCTAAATCTTAACCTGCTTTATATAAAGGAGTATTTGCTGATATTTCTAACATGCAGAGCCTTTCTGTTTTTTGATTTTTGATGAAATGCAAGCTCTTAAATTAAAAGGGTCAGTGTAGCTTTGGCATCCATGGGCAGCAGAGCTGCCCTCTTCCAGTGGCTGCTTGTTGGATGGTGTCCCATGGTGGCCCTGCCGCTCAGGCTGATGGGCAGGGAGCACGTGGAAAGAGACAAGGCACACTCATCCGCTGTCACCATGCACTTCCCATTTTCTCCATTTTTGAAGGTTCCTGGGAAAGATGCCTTATGTTGCATGGCTATCTAAAATACCTGAACTATTAGTGTTCATGTGAGGGGGTAGCCAGGTATGGAGGTAGAACATACCTTTCTTGTTTTGGCCTGCTGGTAAATCTGCAATCATGGAAAAGTTTTCTGTTGATCTCAATACTTTCTGTCTTGTTAAGTTTTTGAGTTTGCACACAAGCTCACACAAAGCCCAAAATAGAAAAATAGCAGAACTACCACTAGAAAAGACAGTATCTGTACTATTTTCTTGGAAAGTATTGAACGAGGCCCCTATTATATCATTTTTCACATGATTAGCATCGCAGAATAGACAGTTTACTCAAAAATATACACAGCCACTGCGAAGGATGGTTGTAAAAGCCTTTTTTTTTTTTTTGGTTCCCCTAATACCTTTTCGTTCTGCTTGTTACCTCATTCTTTTTGCCATGTGTGTTGCCAGCACATTGTCTGGATAAGCCTGTAAGACTGCTGCAGCAATTTGCTTATTAAAAAGTGTTGATAATACGCACTGTAGTATGAATGCACCAAAGACTTATCTTAACCATTTTAAAAGGTTCTATATTGTTTGAACACTGCAAGTTTCTCTAAACATTCCTGAAATTAGGGCACTCTACTGTAAAAGATAAAGCAGCAAAGTCATTATTTCTCAGGCTTTGGGCTGAAATAGAGCATATGTCTTAAAGCAGGTTGCTTCCAACAGAGGACATAAACGAATTCTTAAATAGTTCATTATAAACCTGACAGCTTGATTTGTGTTTATCATGTACAGTTAATCTGCGAAATGAAAGCCATTTATGGCTTTGAGTAAAATGCATTGTAATTAACGAGGGAGAATGATTTCCAGAAATCTTCATCAAAATGAGCAGTTCAGCTACAAACTGTCCAAATCTTTAAGCTTACTTTGTGTCACATCATCTTGTTTATAAACTAGCTATTCTTCACATTGTATAAGAATAAATTTTTTAAGTGTTATCAATTGTACAGGTACTACACCAATTAAAGCTATATAATTATGTAGACAGACTACCATATAAAACACTGACAAGATTTTTATACCTACTGAAGTACTTCTACTATTATCTTAAATGCAGACCTATAGGAATCATGTGCTTACAGATAGCACTGTCAGACTATATTCTATATAATAACTCGATTTTCTGACGTAGCTACATATGAATAAGTTCCTCTATTTACATATAGGTTATGTAGACTCAACATCTTGAAGTCTTTTAAGGACGGCAAAAGAGTGCATGCATCCCTGACCATATGCAGTTTGCTTTGCAATAAAATGTCCGTTTTTTGTTCCCATGGAAAGTGGAATCATCAGTTTAAAAGTCAATCATTTCAATTTTATAGTGCTCTCCATCCTTCGATATCTAGTAACAATGTCTCGTAAAGGGTTATTGCTAATGTTGGCCAGTTAGTAGAATACAAAGTTGTAAGTATAAATTCTACTTAGTGTAGATATTTATCAGATTTTCTTTGTTTTGTCTTGTTACTTGGACAGGGAGAAGGCTAGGGATTCACTTGAGCATTGCCTACTTGTTGCCTCATTCTTGACCAGGGAAATTTTCTTTCTCACGGAACATAGAACTTCTGATGCTCTTTTATGCAGCACAAGGAGTACAAGATCAGAGATGAAAAGCTAATCTGTGATATGGAGGTCTCACAATTCAAGTAGGTGCTTCCTAGATCCCACCAGTCTACGTGCCTGAAACTAGGTCAAGCCTTGGATCTATCTATTGGTGTTAGGAAACACATTTCTTTCTTCTCCTCACCTGAAGAATGAAACCTGGATTTGCTCCCACTTATGCATCTGAGATAAAGTCCTTCCATGCTCTTCTGTTCAGGAAGAGACACCAATAGGAGCTCTCTCAGCACTTTTAGCTCACTCCAACTTTTATGAGGACCCACAAATTAGCAAGTTTAAGAAGGTACTGAAAACACTGCATCAGGAAACCCAATGGAACAGTTGTCTGCTCATGAATATTCTGTGGACTGGATAAAGCCCAAGTTATTCATTGCAATTCATTTTCTGAATGCTATTAATCATAAACTTAATTTCAGTTTATAATTTAACGATCTGATTTGCTCTAGATTATTCAGGTTTGAAGGTCAAGCCAGCTGTCTTTGGAAAGTAGTTTTCCCTTGATCTGCAATTGGATTTCTAAATTGACCTGTGACCTTTCTGACATATAATGTTAATGAACTACACATAGGTTGCACATAGAGACATGCAAACATATATGTTCTCACAATTTTGCTAGAATCAGTTTTTTTCTTTAATTCCTTTTGACATTTAACTTCTATGTGTCTTATGCACTTTTACTTGTGAGGGAAATTAGATATCTTCTTTTAAAAATATTTGCTATCAAGAAACACCTCTCATTTGTAGGAATGTTAAAATAACAATGGAATAAGTAAGCCCCTGGACATATATACTATTGAGAAATGTGTTACCTGTATTTTCTTAGTCCTATGCCAACTGCTTGAATTAGATAGCACTCTCTGTTATCTGATTCTATAGTTAAGAGAGAAATTTTAGGAAAGAAACCCAATGCTAGATTTAAAACATTTAGGTGCTCTGCCTGATTTTAGAAATGCAATTAGTATTTAATTGAAGAAAAAGAAAAAATCATTGTTTTTTTATTCATGGATATACCACAGGATCAGTTATAAAATCATATAGTTGCTCAGTGAGCTGTAAAAGGAAAAGAGGTTATCAAGGAAATCTGTTATAATTCAAAATTATTGCACTGTAATCACAACATAATATAACTCCTCAAAGATTACAAGTATTAAGGAGTTAATAGCAAAGTTAATAATTTTGTTTCCTTTTTTTGTTTTTTTTTTTTTTTTTGTTTTCTGTTTTTCTACCTTTTTGAATTACTTAAAGTTGCAGAAGAGGTATTAAAAAGAGCCCTCTGCCAGCTACACAAAGAGGTCAGAAATAGTATATAATTATTGCTGAGTTAATTGCTGGGTGCTAACGTGCATACAGACATATAGTATTCAACTTAGACATTATCACAATACTGGACAATTAGGGCAAATTTAGTGACAGATAAAATGCAAATAGAATTTTTAAGCATAGCACTGTACGGAAACTGACTTTAAATTTTTTAATGATCTTATCAAAAATTATCATTGTTCTTCTATCTCTAGCCTTCCAGATAAATTCTGAAAAGATGGCTAAATGTGAATAACAGTTGCAAATTCCTAATTAAAGATGATGCTGAAAATCAATACTGATTTATTCTAAAATTACAGATTGTGATTTTTTTCTAGTAATTCCAGAGTTAAAAAATGAAAATCGTATCTGCAACAAATATGCATTACATAAATAAGTCTATACTCTAGATTTAATATATCTCAGGTTTAGCCTCATTTAGTACCTAGGAGATTTTGTTAAATGAACCCATTTATAATTTTTCATAACTGTTTGTAGACAAAGATAATTCTTTCATTTTTAGTGTTTGTTTGTGAAATACAACCTAGAAAACCAAGAAATTTTGCTCTGGAGACAGTTCTCTTCTGATTATTTCCTCACTCCAGATTATGTTCCTGAGACACTTACTTTCAGGAAGATATTTAAGTTTATTTAAGTTATTTAAGTTTTTATTAAGTTATTTAAGTTTAAAAGATATTGCTGTTCTGTCACTATATTCCATTTTTAGGGAATTATGCATGTCATAGTTTTCTTGGAGCTTTATAAGTAGAAGAATTCACAGCCAACTACAGTCTCCTAAAAACTGTTTCAACTGTGTGAATGTATTTATGAATGTGTATTAAGAAGAGAGAACTCTGTTTCATTTTCATCCTATTTGTAGAGAAGAAATAGAAAAAATTGGAAAAGTTGGGGTCATGCTTAAAAAATCAAGAACAGTGAGAAAAAACTTTAATTCCTCAAGGCATATCTGTACATGCATTTAAGCACAAGAATCTTAACTGAACGTAGTTAAGTTGCCCTTCTATCACATACTTGGACACCATTCCATTCCTAACCCTTGAGTTTTCCCTTTCTTTACAAATAAGAGCAAATACCTCTTAAAATTCTTTTACAAACTTCTGGTTGTTTTTCAAAGTTCATGATTTATTTTTCACTCACTACCATGGATGTGATTTATTGCCTGTTTCACAAGGGGAATGAGACTGAAATTGCTAAAGACAGATGTGGTAAATGCTGAGAACAAGCATATTATGATTGCTTTCAGAGACATAGAGAAGCTGCATGGGGCCCCACCTGAAAAGTTTAACTCTACTCACCTCCACAAGAAAATCTGCTGATTTCAACACAAGATCAACACAAGCTTGAATTTTTAATTAGTGGTGGAAATGAAGCCGACTCTTACACTAAAGATTTTAAGATTTGATCTAAGTTTCACAAATGTTAGGGAGCTAGTTTGTAATTCAGAAGGCACGTGGTTTGGGTCATAATCCAAGTTACACTCCTTTCTGTATGACAAGTGCTTTGTTTTCTCATATTGGTTTTGTAACTTTGGGGTCTCTGATATTCAGCAATAGCTCCAAACTGAAATGCCACTTCTCAGATATCAGAGCAGTACTTTTCTAGTCATTTGCACTGTAGGTATTAGCACGCTGCTCCTCTGACTTTTAAAGTAATTTCTCTCCGCTAGGTATAACTTCATTTCTGCGGCAGCACTACCATTTCTACATAGGGCAGAATTTTTCGTGCTGAGGCAAAGAGCAAAATTATTAGCTGTTAAACATATAGGCAATGACCTTATTAAAACAATATGTCAGGAAAAGGTCCTGAAGTACATTGCATTCATTCACCTAATTTAGAGGCCTTAACAAAACATGTGCATGCACATTTACAGATATGTTGTTCAGCATCAGAGTAAGGCATGATTAGCATAATTTTGATGTACTTTCTTGTATGTTTTTAAATGCACACACACACACTTGCTTAAATACCAGGACTTAGAGAGTAGCTTGTTCTTGCTCATTGGGTGGTGCTCTGCAGCTGCACCTGGTTGTCTTACGAAGCTGATGCACGTTATAGCGCCATGATAAATTATAGCCCTTGCTGATTATCCACTGTCATCTGGCCCCCAGTCACTGGAGTGAAACCAATGAAAGATCACATTTCTTCCTACTGTGTCCCTATAACACAACCTTATGATGCTGTAGGCAAGCGCCTTATTATAAATTGCTTTATTCAGCCCTGCTTACAATGACACCTCTACTGAGCCTGCAGCACAGGGCAGCCAGGTAGGGAGAGCTAAGCCAGCTTTAATTCTGCTCCAAGTATTTGATCCAGTAACTGTTAAAACAATATTTTGTCTTGTTGGGTTTTTTTTTGTTTCATGTGCACTGTTTGTTTTAACAACTCACCTGCAAACCACTTTCAGTCATACATTTCTACAGTTGTTTAGTAATGTTAATTGTTTAAAGGGAGAATCTCATGTGCTCAATGAGAGTGCAAGGCAGTTAATTGTAATGACAAAAGTCATCATGAGAAATGAGATTATGCTTTTGTTACAAAACTATGCTTGAAGGGTGGCTTCGGTCCAAAGCGGGATACTCTGGCAATCGTTTGAAAGGGTGCGGTTCCGGATAAGCTTATCTTGGAATGCCTTACATGTACATTTTGCTCAATCCATGAATAATAAGATGTATTTTCTAACATCAAGCAGGACGGACTGAGGCTAGGATTATAGTCTTGCTAAATTCTTTTGCCTTTTGAAGCAGCACCGTTAATAAAGATTTCCGCAGGTCAGATGATGCCCTCATTTATACCTATGCAATATCACTGTTTGTACCCTCTGGCCTTGGTTGTAGTCCAGTGGGGTTGTTCAGGATAAAAATTACTTTGGCCCTGACACTGTAATGTAATTATCAAAAAGAAGCTGATGCATGAGCAAAATTATAAACCAGGATCTTTTACCAGGCTGGTATTGGCACTGTTACTCTTGTGAAAGTAAAAAATACCTTAGTAACAAAAGGCAGCAGACCCAACTAAATAAACTCTGTATGACCTGTAATGGCTGTGATAGACTAGGAAAGATGGAAATAGGTGTGCTTCAGAAAATACCCTAGTGTGTGAAGCTGTAGGTGTATCAGCAGTGCAGGAATTTTTTACTGCTCTCACACTGATTCACTTCACCATAGCCTGGTAATCGTTTAGTTCCAGCTGACAAATGAGATTCTTCACCTGAGCACTTCAGAACCTTAAGACAAAAAGTATAGAATGACAACTACACTTTTTTTTTTTTTTTTTTTTCCTTGAATGTGTCTTCAGGGAAACTTCAATACAGCATTAAAGGAAAAACAAGATAATATTTTTAATAACTGCAATTATTCAGGGTTTTGTTGTTTCAAGTCACCTGAAATGTGGCATCTTCAGCAGCACTGGAGACATCTTAAACACAAAAAGTACTGGATCAATATTAGTTCAGAGAAAGCAGATGTATCTCCTGTCACCAACACATTTTCTGAATGATCTCAGATGCTTCTTGGACCTCCTTATTTTCTGATCTTAAATTCCAGACCTCATCAAATTCCATTTTTTTCCAATTAAAACTGTATTCTATCAGCATCACTATTACATGGAGATGCAAAATAGACTATGGTTTAGCTTGTCTTTCCCAAGTTTAATTTCTGAAGATTATGTTCAGAAGTATTGGATTGATGCTAGTCAATTCTTCTTAATGGGAATGCTGGGCATTGCAATGCAGAAGTACTTCAAAATTTAATCGGAAGTAGGAGGAGTGGAAGTGCAGTACTTTGTGGCTCTAAAGATGAGCATAGTGAGGTTTAGAGTGAATAGGTGTAAGATAGTTCCAAAAATAACTTAACAATGGGAAACACAGGAAATGGTTTGAGGCTCCAGGATTTAAAGATCTAATTTAACATGGAACCTGAGCCTGGCTTATTTTACCTCATGAGCAATGAACAGAATTTATTGAGAAATCAAAGCTTCTAAGTCATAGTAGGCAGGCTGCAACTCCCATATGCATGAACTGGTACTTTACAGCTTTACGGTTTCCTCCTCATAGAGATTAAACAGAAATAGGCTGACAGAAGCACAGTTGTTCCAGCATGGTAGTTCAAGTATTTTCAAAGCATAACTGTTCTCTGCTTGGAGTTTATGAAAACATAACCTGGTAGCTTCTCCAGCTGCAGATTGCTTTGGCCTCAGTTTTTCCATTTTCTTTTTTCTCCTTCTTTTCTAAAAGTACTATGTGCCTATTGTTGTTACAAATAATCTCACAGTTTGTGTATTGGATAAAGTTTCTATTGCTGTCCAGTGAAAGAAAATAGGAAAAAGTAACAAATATATGGCTTTTTACTAACCCAAGAGAGGTGTGACTAAGACAGTAATTGTTTGACTTAATTTTCTCTTGGTTCATCAAAAACATAGACATTTTCACTGTGTAGTACATGATACAGTGAAGTGTTTCATTGGTTGTTTTTACCTTTTGTTATGATTTATGACTTTATGTAGTGCTTTTCTCACTAAAGTTACCTCTTAGGAAACAGTATATATATGTATTTTTTTATTATACATATTACTATTAAATATATTTCACTCGTTACTTGATTTACATTATATGTACATCTAAAATAATATTGATTTTCTTTATATGTAGCTTAGTATGTATATAAACATTAATAAAATTGTTAGATGCAATGTAGAAATTACATTTCAAAATAACAGTACAGCATATCAATGCTGTAAGAGTTTGGAATCTTAATGTTTACTGTCGTGAGCAAGATTATTAATGTTATTATTTTCAGTGAGTTTTATTAAAATATTGAAAAAGGGAAAAGTTGTTTTTGTAACACTTTGTCAAATACTAAAGGTATTCTTGATTGCTTACAAAGTCTCTCAAGCAAATGTACACCTTCTGAACATAATAATTTTAGATGGACACTAGAATAATCTGAAAAATAAATTATTGTACTTAGTATACTTAAATGTAGTTCCTTCCTAAATCTTCATGCATAAATATGAAATGACTTTTGTTCTACACTGTTTAATCTGCAGAATATTAGGAAGACTTTGGGCCCCTAGGAATAAACAAACAAAAAACAAACAAACAAACAAACAAAAAAACTCTGTTTAGAAGACTGATGTGTTTCTTTTACTGGCCTAGAACTGGAATGTTGCTATAAATCAAGCTTTCATGTTGTCTTACACAAAACATATAGCTATTAATTATGATGGAGGGAAAACCCTTTTTTTGTGATTTATAGTCAATGAGAGCTAAAATGAACATAATAGTTGAAGAATGGAATGGAATGATTGTTAGAATTTTGACTTATTCAGCGATAATAATTAAAGAGAAATATACGTATCTTTTCAGTCTATAGTGGGTTACATACTGGGCAAGTGTCAGTTTTTTAATCCTTGGAAAATACATGAACCGTAAATAATTTAAAATAAATTTTGCATTTTAAAAGGCTGTGTATTTATTTGGCAATGCTCTGTGTTAGGAGTATCCAAAAATGCTTCCATTGGTATCTGCAGCTAGTGGAAATCCCCAGGAGGTTGTCACGGATATTTAGGATGCCCTAAGCTAACAGTATTTAAAATCAAAACAATTTTCATGCCTATAAAAACCTGAATTAATTATGGCTTATGGTAACTTATATGAAGTAGAAAAATATTCTTTATGCATAATATACACAGTGTGATATTTTCATCATTTCAAATTTTATATTAGTTACATATTCCTTTTGTGAAGTTGGCTTAGTCTTTGACCCGCTCATACTATAAAATACTGCCTGTATGGAATTTTTGGTAGAAGTAGAACAAAATAAAGTAGACATATTCCATTTCACATTCTTTCATTTCACATTCTCACATTTCTATTCTTTCACATCTTAATCATGGTTTTCTATACACTTATTTATCTCTTTTCTGCATTCTCTTTAAATCTTTGTCTTGATTTTTCCAGTATCTAAAATGAGTAGAGTGATAGGCTGTGGTTCTTCTGTAGGTTCTGTAAATGTTAACAGAATCATATAACCAAAAAGTGCAAAGTAATGCAAACATGTAAAATATCTTTATTACTGAATGCTGTTTTTCATCATGCTAATGACTCAAGACCTTTATGACAGTCTGCAAAGTTCACTATATCAAAATGGGATCTGGATAGCATATATAGAGGGCCAGAGAGGATGTTAACAAGCTATCAAGCTTCCTCTGTGCTTTGTGAACTGAACCCCTCTTTAATCTATCATCCTTAAGAGAGCATGTTGTTTAGAGACTCTGATATTCAAGCTTGTCTAAAGTTATTGTTGCTATTTATTCAGATTTGCAGGTTTTGTTAGTGAAGTATTTGAAGCATTGTCCTTTGCGCCAGACAATGATTAGTAAAAATAAAGGAAGTGTGGCCAGGAAGGGGTGGTTAGATAACCAGGTACAACCACCGCGGAGTAAACTAAACCAGGCATTCGTTTTCTGAGTAGTTCAGTGGTGGGTTGTTCCTTAGATTCGAGATGTATGCTTTAAATTCCCCTTAATTAAAAAGAATTTCTATTTGCATTAATATTCTAGGGATTTGTAAACATAATACTGCAGACAGTTCTTTTCACATCTTCTCAGAAAGACTGAGGTAGATCTAGATATACTTCACATGAAGGCAGCAAGGATGATCAATACTATGGAATACGTTCAGTATGAAAAGAGACTGCTATAGGACTTTTCTTACTGGAATAAGCTGTCTGAAGGAGGAATATGTTGGAAAACCACAACAAAGGGAAGGATGAACAGGATTTTTTTTTTTTTTCATGACAAACCAAAAATTACCTCAAAAAAATATTGAGTATAGCTTCAAAATAAATAATATGTTTTTCACACCACAAGTAATTAAATCTGTTGAATGCATTGCCAGAGAATGTGGGCGTGGAAAAAAAAGCATATATAAATCAAAAATGGAATTAGACAAAGTCAGGAAGTCTGTTCATGTCTAATAAAACTTGATCACTGTGATACAGTCTGTAGCTAAGAAGTCTCAAAGCCTTTCATAACCAGAAGCTGGAAGGCTATGCAAATAGTAAGCTCTTCTAATGCTTACATATAATTCTTGTGCTTTTCCCATAAGCATCCACCGTTGACCATTACCACATACCTGAATGCTGAGTGCTAGTGTAGGTCTGTCTTAGTATGCCAGCCCTTCTGTGCTTGAGAAGTATTAAATTTTCTTCTGCTTGTGACTGGTGCGTACGATCTTGTGAAGCAGCTTGGCTGGTGCAAGGGATCCTGGCAAGGACTGGTTGAATGTCAGGGGTGTATATCTCTTATGACATCAGTTTGCCTCATGTAGCTCTCATACACGTTTTTCTTCTGGCAGTAACAGACATAAAGGTAGAAGAGGCTGCTGACTTTTCTGTTTCCAATATTGCAAATTCTAGACATGAAATAGAATTACAGATCTGTTCTTTTACATCCCTAAAACATGCTGTTGACTTAAAAATCATGGTATGTGAAGAAAAAAAAAATGTTGGGTTCCTTGTATTTGTCTTTCTGATGTTTCAACCTATAACATTTGTATAATCTTTTGTGAAACTATATCTTTCCTAGAGGCATTTCAACTCTAGAAAATTGAAATTCTTATGAATCAACGATGTTAAAAACCCCACTAAATTTCATTAGAAGTGACAACAGTGTTGCTGTATCTCCCTGAAGGTCTATTCGCTCATGCTTAATGTATACAAAATGGAATTATTAACTTACCTTTTGCAGAATAAGCCAGAAAACCATCAGCAGAGGTTAGCTGGGGATCTTTAAGCACTTGGTTGACCCAAACATGCCCATGACCAACAGCTGTGATGGTTTCCCTTCTGCCTTTGGATAGTCCTTCCTTCTCTTGCTGTTCCTTGTACTGATGTTCCAGTGGTACCCACTCTTGCTATGGCAACTAGAGCCACATGTCAGGGCTGACAGAAACCCTTAATACTTTCCAGTAGCCTCCGCTTTCATTAAAGCTGAAAATACAAGGTGTATGTAGTGAGGAAGACTGGTTCTTCGGCAGCATAGGAATCCAAGAGATCTTTTTCAAAATGCCTGCCTCCACTGGACATCAGCTTTCCTACAGGGACTGGTTACTGCGCAGCAGAGTTAGAAACAGGGCAGCAAACTTTCAGGGGATTTTAAAATTTGGAAGTAAGAAAGAGACTGAAGAACAAAGAGAGAGAGAGGCAAAGGTGATACCAGACTACAGGGAGATGGGCCAGGGAAGGGGGATTCTGTCGGGATTTCTGAAGCGTGACTGAAGTTGTCACACGCAGTTTGGAGGCAGGTGGTTTTGTCTTATTGATTCAAAAGTCCGAAGTCCATGAATTTGCACAGTGCCACCTGAGGATTTTTTGTTGTTAATTTTAAATTAAATTTTTTCAATGGACTTAAAAATTTTGAAACATAGTGATGTGAACTCGTGTTTTTTAATGCTTCAAAATGGCAACATGGTACTTGCTTAAGATCAGTGTTACAGAGGTCATCTAAATGGACACATGTTTCTGCCTCATTTTGATTACAGCTGGCAGAGAAATAGAAGAAATGGTGTTTTAATTAATAGCTAGGAGATAGGCAATTAAATGTGGGTTGCTGGAGAAATTTAACATGAGAAGCAGCAGCTTAGTGACTATACATGATAGATACTGACCTAATTTTGGGGAACTAAGAGCCATAAACATCAGCCTTTCAGCCTTGATTTATCAGATCCAGCATCTGGTAAGGTGTCTTATAACTTTTAAAAATTAAAGCACAGAGGGATGAAAAACTACCATACATAAGCATGCATTTTTTTCTGTCTGAATGCAAATTTTATGTCCTCTACCCACCCCATAAATATACTTTAGAACTTAAAAAGGAAAATAAAAGTCCTTTCATAGTTGATGTGGTAGTGGCAGAGCCCTAATATTTTCTTGTTTGTGATGCTACATGCTGTTTGTTTTAAAAATCCCTGTGCATATATTAGATGTTCATGACAGTCTCCATCAGTCAAAATATCATTCTTTATTCAGACAAATAAGCAAAGCTTCAACTTTATTAATATCATCTTTTTAATGTTACACTGGAAAGGGCATCATGTCCCTAGTTGAAAATGTGATAACTCCAGGGAATTTGTGGCCATCGTTTGCTTCATCATTCTAAGGAGATCGATTTTTTATTTATACAAATCTGCAGCACAAGGTTTGTGGCTCACTGGTTTAAGAACTACAGGCTTACACAAAACAACTAAATACCAAACTGCAGACTAATTTAAGATACTTGGCATGCTTAAGTAAGCACTGCACACCTCAGAATTGTTTTCTCCAGCAGTCAGTATGTTGTGGATTTTCCTCTGTGCCTCTTTAGTGAAAGTCAAACATTTTGTGCTGAAAGTCTTGTGGTAACTGATCCAGCTTTGGTATTCTTAAATATGAACAGGCATCAAAAGACGTAGGTAGCTGTGTTATTTCTGTGGTAGTATCAACAAATACTAAAGGCAAAATTGTGACTCGCATCTGTTACTTTGAAAATACCTGTACTTCTGAAAGTCCTTTTTCACTTGCCCTTTCACTCTCTTCAACACCCCCCCACCGCACTGTTTGTGTATAGGTGTAAGTGTGTGTGTGTGTGTGTGTGT
>VZSV01000027.1:6192723-6229970 GCA_013398735.1 Nothocercus julius | reverse complement strand
AAATTAGTGTACTGCAGCTTGCATTTTCGGTTGAAGTACGAGCAAAGCATTAACAAAATGCAGTTAAAAGTCTTGAGCAGTTGTGGAGAGCAAAGCAGGAAATGTGCTGCACACAATAGAGATTAAATGCTCCCTGTGCATACTGTATTCTGCTCAGACTCTGCGCTCCGAGCTGGGACTGTGGCAGTCGTTATCTCTAGCAGGTTCCTGGGTGATTTTCGAGCCCTGCACTACCTACCCAAGTGGCAGTGACACCAGCTTTCACTGAAGCCTTATTACTCTTAAAAGAGCAATTTGGTTGGTTGCACGGCTATTAGGATCAGACAGTCAGGCTTAAAGCTGTCAGTACAACTGCTTCTCATCTTTTTTCACAATCCTGACATCTTTTCTCTTTTCTGCTGGACACAGGCATTACTGTTTTTATCATTTTCAATCAAGCTCATGCTGCAAGCAGAGGAATATATTCCCACAGAAACCTAAGTGAAGAGCAGAAATTATTTTATAGCTACTGTAGTAGCAGCGGTGCTGGCTGCATGTTGTGCGAGAGAAACTGGATCAGTGAGAAATGTGGCTTTTCTCAGGACTACATCACTGAGATATTACTTCAGCATCTAAGGATAGCAAAGCAAGTCCTTGCTCTGATTTTTCAATGATTAATGACTCCTCCCTAAGCAAAGAGGCTATGCAGAAAGTGGGGGAGAAGATGTAAGATATTTTTTTGAAATTAACTTGTGGAAATGTTATCATCAGTGAGACGGGGAAAAATCACTATGCTTGAACTTCTTTTCATTTTGATGTTGCTCTTCTCTGGACCAACCCTGAGCAAGCTTAGTAGGACCAAAGGCAAGCATTGGAAGGGGGGTAAGTGGAAAGAAAAAGTTTTATTATGAATGTCTGGGTAAGATTCTAACAACCTGTGTAAATGATGGTCTAAGGTGAATACCTATGCTGTTTGGAATGACTAAGGTTTCAGGTTACCATGAGGACCCAAAAATAGGATACTGAAAAAAAAGAACAGAGTTTAATTTGCTTCCGTGTCAGTTTGGCTGTTTCTGGTAAGCATGTATTTCATACAGCAATTTTACTTCTGCATTTTATTAATAGCAGTATAGCATTTAAGGCCTTTATATAAAACATGCCAGTCATTTAGAAACTGATAAATTGTTTTGACTATGAAAATACAGATTGTACTTTTCATTATGGAGATCTCCTGGACCAGATGTCTGTGTCCCCATGATAGGGGGCTACAGTGTTTGAAAAGGAGAGGGAAAAAGAGAGAAGGTAGAGAGCCTATTTTGAGTGCAGAATGTGTATGGTAAAAATGACTAGACAGACTTTTTTAGAGTACATGAATGTTGTGCAGTGCACTGCCAGTAGCACTAATTGGCTGACTGACTATATCAGTGTTGATGTGTTAATAAAGATAAATTGCATTAAGTTTATCAAAAAAAGTGCTGTGCTGAGAAAACGTTTATGATTTTTGAAGGCAGCAATCCATTTTCCTCTTCTGTAAGGAAGTGCCGAGGAGATTTACTCTATATATGCTGTGACCAGTTCACTAAATGGGTCTTTTGGTAAAGTTCACTTTGTTTTGCTTCTGAGGATGACATTTGTTTATGGAAAACACAGGTTATCAAGGTCTCATAATCAAACAGCTCAGTGAGCATTAATGGTATCTCATAAATATTTGGACTGAGGGGTTGTGGACTGTAGATAGCTTTATATGTTTTCACTGGTTGTTTCTTGATATTACTGATTGTAGCACCCCAGGGTTTTTTCTTTTTTTTTCCTTACAAGTATTGCCACAGCGTGGTGTGTTTATCACAGCTTTAATAGCACTTTCAGTTTTCCTCTGCTGTCGGTATTGTGATCTGAGGTTAAAGAGTACCATCAACATTAAAAAGAAGTTTTAATAATTTATCACAACATCTCAGCAGGAGGCTCCTCCCTTCCCCCCTCTCTCTTTCCTTTTGTCGCCTTTAAAGACATCACAAATCTTCCACCTACTGTACCTTCAAGGGAAAAGTTGCAGCACACACTTAACCTGGGCTGTTAATGCAGCACAGTATGGCTGCAAATTATTTCCTGGTCCTGCAGATCACATTAGCACATGTATCTCACTGTGCTGCTGCCGCTTATCCTTGCAAATTGCAAGCTGTTATTTACTCTGGGCAGAACGACCTCTTCTTGGAGACACGTGAGGCAAGAATATATGTCATTGTCAAGTGCCTGGGATTTCAAAAACACTTTTAACTTTTTTTCTCTTTCTTCCATTTTCAATTAAATCTGGTAAATGAGGGGTGTATTGCTTCAGTCTCTTACTTGCAGTCTGAGAGAGGCAAACCATTCTGCTGAAAAATTTATCATGGATAGGAAATAACCCCTGAACATGACTACAGAAAATAACAGCCTAATGTGAGGCTTTGCTTTTCTTAGAAATATTCTTTGCAGCTGAAACAAAAAATAAAGAAGGTAACTCTTTCAAGGAGACTGGGAAGCAATGCATCCTGTCTACTAACAGCTCTTGAAATCAGCCCAAGCCAAGGTATATGTACTGTACAGTAGTTTTCTGAACGGGGGTGTTGTTGCTAGACTTGTTTGAATTCAAAATGATATATAATTTTCAGTGAAAGTTTATGTTTGTGATCTGTCAGAGTCAATGTATTCCAGGGTCTAATCTTAATATTTTTGACCTCCAAAACATATGCACCTTCCTTTTCATTAAATATTAACCATCAGCTTCTTCTTATGTATTAATGTGAGTTTTTCCTTTGGTGCACACATGAAATTTTTGGTGCTGCTTGATGAAATTTCTATGTACAAGGTTCTCCGCTGGGACGTACTGGAAAGTCTATCCCAAAATGAAAACAGTGATTTTTCAAGAGACTCAGGCAATTTGGGCACCTGCTTACTAACTTCCCCCTCAGCCGCTCAGAGGGAAAAGTGATGTGTGGCATATGCATCTGGAAAATAAATCGGAATTCTGCGAGGGATAGACGTCTTTGGAAAGTGTTAGTCTTCTGTGTCTGCATAGACCTTCTTTGTGATTAGTCCTAGGGTAGGATAGTGAATCTGGAAATTCTTTTAGTCTATTTAGGAGAGAACCTTTGCTGAGGTTAAAAGTTCTGATGAGCCATTTTCTGTGGAATTGCTGTGTAATGCTACGTGTATTATTCATGAGGAAAAATAACTCTATTCACTATATGTCTTTTTTTTTTTTGGAATTTACTCTAAAAAAAAGGGTCATCTGCATGGTATTAGAGGAAAAAGGGTAGAAAATATTTCCCTATTTAGTTGCAATATCAGGAAGTAAAATTCAGCCTGTATGTGAGTTTGAAGAGGTAAAAGGAAAATATTTTATATTCTATCTGTTTTGAAGTCTCTACTCTAGCAAATCTTTCAGAATAATTCATTGGAATGCCATTTTTAAAGGTATTTTAGACTCTGATGCACTTACAAACTAATGTTCAAGGTGAAGTGGAGTCTAAAAGTA
Organism: Nothocercus julius; assembly: GCA_013398735.1. NCBI lineage: Eukaryota > Metazoa > Chordata > Aves > Tinamiformes > Tinamidae > Nothocercus > Nothocercus julius. The sequence continues at coordinate 6,226,477 of VZSV01000027.1, read as the reverse complement.
GTGCCTGGAAGTACAAATAACCTGGATTTTCTTTTTTCCTTTTGAGCCAAAATAACACACCATGGTTCAAGTTTTTAAGAAGGATTTATAATATGGAGAACAAAAAAAAATGGGAAAAGAAGATTAAGTACTCTTTAGAGTTTACCTTAAATCGGAAAGCAGATTTCAAGCATTGCTAATAACTATCCCCTCATGAATTCATTTCAGAGTGTTTTTATTCTACCACACATTATAGGAAAAGAATTATTTAAATTTTGAAGTTATACAGTCATTTAGTTCTATGCACATGGATGTGCTTCACGGCTTTTTAGAGGTATCTGGGAAAATGTGGAAAGTTGAAAGAAAGCTGTCCATTTGTGTCATCTTTGGGAACCTTCCCAACACTTCATTCATACTAATAGCATGGTAATAGTAAACCTTGCCTGGGTAAAATTGTTTTGCAAAATGGCAGTGATTCACATTTTACTGATCTTCTGGCAATATCAAATGTCCCCTGTATTTGTGACCGATGTGTCACATCTAATAAGTGCAATATACAAATGTGAATGGGGCTAACGGAACATGATTTTCTTAGCTGTTTCCACAGGGCCCATTACTGCTGGGACCGCAGAGTTGTTCAGGAGTTCACAAGAGAACGCTAGTGCCCATACACAGCAAACACTGTGGACAGTCATTGGATATTGTTTCAATAGAAAACAGCATAATGTACAGAGAAAAGAAAATTGTGCCTGATGCTTATCTTCTGGTAAACATCAATGCATTTTACAACTCTGCTTGAAAGCTACGTGACAGAAAGAGTTCACGTAAGAGCAAGAACATTAGGGAAATCCCAACTGTTGACGGTCATGAACCTTCTACTCTTCGGGGAACAAGTTACACATTCAGTCATATGAAGTGTGTGGGGGTGGCTGTCCTGTGCCAGGCATTGTTGGGAACTGGATTACAGATGGATTTTTCACCTGATGGCCTTTATAAGAGGATTGGGTCCATCACGCAGTTGAGCTCCTGTTCAGGACCGAAGGTTGCTGGTTGATTGCTCTTGTCTTCAAGAAGGGGAACAAACTGCAGGGAGAGAGCCCAGGGAGATGCTCCGCGAGTCCCTGTCTTCAGAGCAGTATGCCCTCAGTACCATCACCATATCCCATGGGAAGAAAAGGCCTTGAGGCTCAGGGAGAAGAATCAAAGATGAAAGAAAGGACTTCAGAGAGAAGGGGCTGACACTGGGGCTGATGCTTGTATATTAAGCATGGCCTTTCCAAAAAAGAGGTGGGAGTTAAGGTCTTCCTTGGAAGTTGTCACTTTAGACCTAAAGCGTTAAAAAGATTTACTTGTGCCCAAAGAGGAGAAATAAAAATATAATGCAATCATAATGCAATACTCTACGGAACTGTATGATGATTATGCGTGTCCTTTTTGTCTACATAGAAGCAAAATAATAATCTCCTTCAAGATAATGTTTATCATATAAGTGATCTGGTCAAAGATTTCAGCTCTCTTTTCAGTTTAAGGGTAATTCAATAAGGTTTATGGCAAACTATTAGATTATTAGAGTATGAACTACAACATGAGAGTTGGAGGTAGGCTCCTGGACAACTGCTAGGATGGTGCCTGGTGATTCTGGATAGCCAGAAATCTCAGATAAATAAAAATTATGCATGTAGAACAACTTTGCAGAGCATGTCACAGCCTGTTTGGTAGAAACAGGACCTTAAGGTTTACCACATTTATAATGCAAAGTGTCTGCGTGATCATAAAGTCCAGTACATCAAGGATATAGTAAATTTTTATAAACATTTAGATCTCTTCTTGGTGGTCCCTCAGCAGTACTGTTCAGTTCCTCTGTAGGGAAACTCATGGAGATTTTTTTCACCATGGGGAAGCTGTTTTCATCTGCCTCAAAGTTGTGATGTGAAGAGAAATACAGTGATGTTTCCATCACTGTAGGTGGAGGAGGAGGTGGGATCTCTGAAGTGGGGAAAGTGAAGGGTATGCATTGAACCCAGAGTGTATGAGGACCCAGGTAATGTATTTCATTGTGTGTTACGGTGAGACATGAGGCATCTGCTTGGCTTTGATGAGGTGGAGTCTAATGTGATGGCTGTGGGTTACAAAGCTTGGAATGAATAATTGATTGTGCTCATATGATTCGCCATATAATTTCTATTTTTTGGGATAGCACATAGTTTAGAATTTATCTAATTTAAGTAACTGATTTTATGGAATTTCAAGGATAAACTACATGAATCTTTTTTGGATGCATTGAATTTTTTTAAGATGAATGATATTTCCTAAATCATGAGTCATGAAACTACTATGCAGTAGTATATTGGAAAACCTTGCAAAATGGTTGCAAAAGTTTCAAACTCTGAGACCGAAAATTAATTTATTATATTATATAAAAACAAACTAGTTTAAAATTATAACAAAAAGTATTTGTAACAATTTGAAGAGATGATTTTACCGTGGTTGCCTAAATAAGAGATCTAAAACCTTATTTTAGAAACTAAGGACTATAAGCTGGATCTGTGTTTTGAGTCTATCTGCACATAAAGTATATAGAGTGTATGACTACAGACAGTGTGTGACTTCACATACTGAAGAGGTTTGTAGTAGTTTTGCTTTGAATATACTTAAAAGGAAACAGAGTGTTTATTTGGATGTTGAATGACTATGAAATGAACTGGTTTTTATTCAGTCTTCAGTTTGTTTTAAACTTGAGATTTAGCCCCTATCCCACAGTAGCAAGCCCAGTTTTGCACCTTCTTTTGCACCTTAAGGACTCTGATGCTAGGTGAAACTCCCTGTATGTATTTTCCTGGAGCACCTGACCCCTATTTATCCCCTATTTTCCACCTATTTGACATCATTTGACATAAAATATAGAGATCTGGTAACCTGTGTTCCAAATCATACAGCTGAAGATGACAATGACCAGGGGAATGGAAAACTGAGTTTAGAAGAGTTCTGGCCAGTCGGAAGGTTGAGCAGGAAAATTATTGTTATTCCAATCAGGAGGGAGCAAATAATGGCAAGATGTTATTTTAGAACATGCCAGTGTTGAGCATTAAAACAAACAATAATGCATAAATGTAGCTGGAAGTTAGAAGGGTGTTTCCAAACAGCAGGGAGAAAGACTGCTGTCCTATGGCAGATGAAGTTGGTCGGAGTCTGGTTTCCACAGTCTCCTTCATGCTGTGCCTGGCCACAGGGTCCCTGTCCACCTTCTTTCCCAGTGTTAGTGCTTGGGCGCTTCTGCACGAAAATAATTCAAACAAAAATTACCCATGTAAAAAAGTGAATAGCATTCATCTAGCTGATGGGCTTACTTATTTCACATATTCACCGATCACATAGAAACTAGTTCACAATGGAGCCAAGGTCTCAAGGAAAAAGAGGAGGTGTGCCATCATGGCTGGATTTAGGCTAGTTCAAACTGAGTTCAAAACTTCAGCCTGTAGGTCTGGAAAGAGTTTCTATTCAGAAGAAACCTCTCATGATTGAGCTTTTTTTTTTTTTTTCTTTTTCTTTTTTTCCAGTTTATCTCCCAAAAAATGATTTAGTAAGGTAGCCCCTTCCTTTAAGTTGCACGTCCATATCCTGAACTCTGAACCTTGCTTGAAGAGTTTGCTATCAAAATAAAAAGTATGTTCATAAAAACTGATGTAAAACAGAAGCGATATATAAATACTGATCATACTCCTGCCTCCCCCTCCCATTGGTTATTTAAATTTATTTTTCTTAAAAATGTTTTTGGGTAACCACTTTGAAGTATCACTGGAATTAGAAAGTTAGCAAGCAAAAGCAAACTCTCCTAATTAGGTCTACCAGCAAAACATACTTGTGTAAATTGTCTGTTACATGTTGAAAGAGCACAGATCAGAGATTCAAAAAGCTTAAACACACATAAGAGTGACTGAGAAGTTGTTGTTTTGGCTTTCCCTTTCTAGTGATTTTGAAAGACAATGATGTTCCTCAATTAAACACTATTGATTTTTCGCTTCAAAGCATGATCTGAAGAGTACTTATAGTACATTACTTCTTTCAAGATCCATTACTATACACCCTCATGAAAACTTCTTTGCCTGGTACCTTTAAGATCAGAGGGGGAGGGGAATCTTTGTAGAGATAATTTAGTTTTCAAAAAAATTACTCAAATTGCCAATAATTAAATGTTTTTTGGTATTTTAGTCCAGCTGTTCAGTAATGGCAGCACCTCTGATAGAAACCATATTTTCAGTCCTTTACACGTGGATAATAAACTTGTGTTCTCAACTAAACTGTGTCTTGCTGTCTTTCACCCTACAATTGACTTCATTCTAGCAGTTTTGAGACTTTCAATCTGTTAAGCTATCTGAATATTAAAACAAATTCGTGGTTACATACAAATATTTCATAGAGAACTGAATCCCATTACCTCAGAAACATCAAAAATATTTTCCTTTTTGTCTAAGTTTTTTTTTTTTTTTTAAATTAAGATCTGAGGAAACTTTAGTAACAAAAAAAACAGCAGAGAGACAAAATTCAGTTTTCTTTTTTTTGCTTTCAGAGATGCTGATCTCTGTAAAGAAACTGCCAGAAATAAAGATTCTCTTGGTATGAACAAAGCATATAGCTCCTTTCTCTTTAGGTGTTCCTGTCCTCTGAATACCAACCATCTTGCCAGCATCCTGATTTCCTTTAAGGCTTTGGCATGTGAGCTAGTCTAATTTATGAGGAGACTTTACTGGTACCATTCCTGGTACGATTCCAAGTATGGTTATGGTTACAGTGGCACACACAAATTGTTGTTCTTAGCTATCTTTCTCTTGCAGCATGCTGTGTAGGGACAAATCCTAAGGCTCGCTTTAACACTCTACATTGCTTTAGTTAATGATTAACTTTCCACTAGTTATATTCTGTGTGTTTTCTGATAATTTTGGAAAGTTTAGAGATAAGATATCTGACTTACCATGCTGCCAGAGACTGCTACCACTGCCTTGGTAATTTAACCTTACTATTGATACATTGCACTGATAATGGAAAAACAGGCAGCAGTGGATTTTAGCTCTGTAAACAGTAGCAAAGATGGTTTTTTCCCTGCACATGGCATTATTGAGAGAAGAAAGGGAAGAAAGTATGGTTTTGGACACAGAAAAAGCAGAGACAATGAAAAAAGTCCACACAGTTTTTCTGAAAACTGGAGAAAATGGTTTTGAGTGAGGCTGAAGGAGTTTAGTTTGCTCAGCTAGGAAAATTCAGACTTCATGCTATGTTAGTGCATGAAAGTATGTTACTCAGTATCTTCTCTCTCAAAGGTAAAGGGTCCTTAATGTAGTCAGAGAAAGGTATTGCAAAAATGAATGAGTAGCTGCTCATGTCAAATGTATCCTTGTAAAGAAAATAAACAAATTTTAGGTTGAATGCCTTAAAAAAATTGCTTCATTTATATTTGTAAACCTTACTGACATATTGGAAATTTCCTTGCCATTGTCATGTTTGCTGTAATTAGCACTTTCTTTGAGAAACCATGGATACTGATTTTTTTTTTTTTTTAATAACCTAAAAAGAGGCAGGAAGAGCTCATTGCATTCGGTATTCCTTCTGGCACAAGATATGGATACCAAGTCTGCCACTTTCTATTTAAAAATTAGCATGCTATCCAGATTATAGCCCTTGAGGAATGTCCCTTGCTAAGTGTCTTCTGCAAATACAAGAGTCCTATTTTTTGTACTTGTTTGAGATGAACTGCAATGTTGTAGAATATATATGGGTGCACCTGATGGTAGTAATTGGAGCATGCTTATCATCTTGCTTATCCTTGCTGTAGTCAGGAGTAATACCACTGAAATTTATGGAAATATGCCAGATTAAATGAAAGGAGTCTACTTTTGAGTCTTACCTGTTATATCTATCTGATAATTAATCATGACAGTTCTCTCCAGATAATGCTTGTCTAATAAGAGATCTAGGTGGCTGGAAAAAGGATGATATTAAGATGAGAGCATGGAAAAGTTGTGAGGCTGGTAAAGAAAGAGGAAAAATGCTGACCCTCTTGCACTTTTCATTGCTTTAAAGTAGCTACTTCTAGTTAGGGGAGTTTCCTATTGCTGAAGAATTTGGTAAAGATTTTCAATTGCTATTTTCCCATGGATAAACTATAAACCATAGCCGTGATTTCAGTTTTAAGAATGTTACAGTCCCTAAATGTCAGTGAAGCCCTTGTTGTTGGTAGCCAAAATGGAAAAAAGAATAGCTCTGGTCTTTGCAGAAATTTGGTTTGCTTTTTTCTCAAGCAGGAACTTTATAAACTTCTAGCATTGAATGTTGAAGCACAGCAAAAGGGAAATGTGAAGAAAAAAGGAAAATAATGAAAACAATGTTGTTTAATTGATTCTTTGATGCTTCTCTTCAATGGAAAGAAAAACAAAGATGATAAAGCGGGAGAATTTAGTAACCGTGCTTTTGTCATTCAAAATTTTGGTAATAAGATTTCAAAAACTATTTTGAAACTGATACAAATACATTAAAAGTCCTACAGCTGTGTGGAAAAAAAAATGTTTTGAGGGGAATCTATTTATTATTATATCTATTTATTTATTATCTTCTCCTTCTCCCAATTTCATATGCTGTTGTGTTTAGTTTCTTTCATTTGGAAATTGTTTCCTAATTTTGAAAAAATCTTTTCAGTTACCTATAGTAGGTGTATGTCAGAGTTCTGAATTCATTTCAAGCAGTTAAAATACATATATATTAATATTTACTATGTTTACAAAGAAAACTATTACTGTTTACCAATGTTATCTTGAATAATTCCTATAGAGATGCAGTTTTATAGGCCAGAATGAAAGTATAGCACATTTTTGTTCTTGGCAACATACTTTGCTTAATTTGTATTTTTTGTAAAATATGTTTCAGTGTCTTGCCTGCTTTCCTTTTCTGGTGCCCTTTGATGGTGTATTATTGCTCTTTAATCTGTACCCTTTTGTACCCTTAAAATTACAGAAGCTTAATTGTCTTTTATATATTCTCTGATGTTTAGTGCTAGGTCATAAAGTTGCTGACAGCTTAGTTTAAACAAAAACTATATTAACAAAGCTTGACTGTGTTCTAAAAAGTGCAGCTCATGTAGAATAAGTCAAATGTGTTGAGAACACAAGATAATGTAATGTATTATGCATGCAAATTTACTTGATCTGTATTGGTCTTTTCAATTCCCTTTTCAAACAACGAACATGGTAATTTCATTTTACAGATAATGTAGTTTGAGAGCCTAAATCAGTTTAGCAGCACACATTTTTGACTCATGGCAGGGGCAGTTGCTAGCTCTAAATGTATTTGTTCATAATCACTTCAGCAGAAATACATCAATGACTGATGTGTTTCATGGTACATATGTGGTGGTTTGCAAACTGGAAAAGATCAATGGTCAATATGATCCATAGATCATAGAAAAGCTGTGGACTGACCCCACAGCATGAAATTTTCCTATGCATTTAGAAAGAAAAACAGAAAGAAAACTGAGAGAGTACTTGACTGACATTCGGTGACCACCATCTTCCCTAACCATGTTGATTTGGGCTAGGTGATATTGCTATATTTATTTATGTTGATGTATGCATGTGTATAATGTTATTTTAGGTTACATTAGGTTAATTCATGTTATGGCATAAACAATGCCTTGCAATGAAAAAAAAAAAAAGATTATTCTTCTATTCCCCTGTACCTCTAACTTGTACATGGACTGAAAACTGATTGAAAAATTGACATATTTCCTGCTTACTTGGGAGGATGAATTTTCACTCATCCACACAAATGCTAATAAACAGCTTGTCATCTTTTACTAAATTGTTCTGTTAGTTTTCAAAACCCCTGTAGCTACAAGCTTTTATAACAGTATTAAAGGTGTAGCGGGAACTGTCAGTTAACTTGTTCAAATTGCAAAGGGTATGCCATTTGTATTGATTGCTATGGATTTTTGTCTTGTCTAATGGGATTTATGGTTTTTTCTATGAACTTGCAGAGAGAAAAAGTAAAAACAAACAATAGTTAGACAGAGATAAGACATTCTAAGTTCAAAAATAACTCAGAACTTTAAATTTCTCTTGCAAACCATTGCATCCCTGGTTTCTAAGGCATCCAATCATGTCTATCTTTTTGCCAAGACAGTGACGCTAAAAAGGGCTGAAAACAGCATCCTTTCACTTTGCATTAAAGCACAGAGAACAGCACTCAGCTTTGTGCATCTGGAACTTGCTGCAATAAAAGTTTCAAGAGATAAGAAGCTTTTTCTATTTCAGGGTGGCCATTAGCCTGAATAATACATAAACATGGGAAAGGTCTGAAGTCCTATTGAGGATCACAACTGAGTTTCAATTAAATTATACATCATTATCACAGCTGCCAAGCCTGGTGTGGGATTTTAGGCCCCTATCTTACTAAATGTGCTGTGTAGCTGTCTTGTCCAATTCTTTTTTTTTTTTTTTTTTTTTTTTTTTTTTTTTTTTTTTTTTTTTTTTTTCTTTTAAGAACGGTAGGGCTCTTGGAAAAGCCTAGTTTAAGGAACAAAGTGGAGGATGAGGTTTGGTTAATCAAGAAAGAACACTGAGCTGTCAACAGTCAAGCGCCAAGGGAGGAAGAAGGTCAACTCTGTATCCTTAAAAACACTAGGGAGAAATCAAACACTATTAAGTCATGACACATTATGTTCCTTTTGAACTAGGGCTGTGTGCACCCCCTCTGTCTGCTAAGTGGTTTGCCGTGAGGTTCCCAGTTGCTAATGAAACGTACTGTTAAAGCAGAATTGCTGTGGTTGTCCACCCGCGATGCTTTCAATATGTGTCCATATAGCTGACAATGCTGTTGAAGTACAGTCTGGGCAGACAGCTTTTTTGCCTGTTTGTCCATCCATGGTTCATGTTTTACATTCTAAGACTTTCACAGTGGTATGTCAGATTGCAGGTGAGTATTTCCTTGGATCTCAATATGATACAGAATTATTCAGTCATCGTAACAGATGTCAGCTAGTTATTACTTCTGTGGTGGCTTCGGCATAAATCTAGGATATACCGAACTATTACTGCATACTTAGGAAAATCATAATGGCTTGTCTTTTTTATTTATTCCTATAATATCCTCTAAAAGTGTTAGAAGTGTTTTGATTAATGAATTACACTGTTCACACTTCCAATGCCACCTCGCTTGCCGTTAATTTTATCAGTTTGCTCGTCATCTTTGTACTAGTAGTATATTAATAAATATTATTTCTTAAGTAGCCACCGAATGAAATCAAAGTTGGTGTTAGAGAGTTTAGTGTGTGGAATACTTATTTAAGATTATATGCTACCATTGATTTTTAAACTGAACATGGTATTGATTTCAGTGGGGTGCTTAACACACTGATCAATGACATATTATAGTGCTTAACATTTGGTATTTAAAATTGCATGGGCCAGAGGTATCACTAAGTTCCAAGCAGAACGGAAAAAAATCTGTAAAACTTCAAAACTTCCTTAAAGCTTTAGACAATTACAGCACACTCCGTTCAGGGGAAATAGCTGATAACAAAAGCACAAAGAATTGTGTTTTAATCATAAAAGGAGAATTCATAGGAAAAAAATGGGTTGAAAGATCTTTGTAATAAGTGTTTGCTGCAGAACAGTGTTGTTAATGACAGCAAACCTTCAAATGTTGATTTGCAGCCTGCTGCAGCCTGTGCTTTATCTCCTGAAGAACTAATTGCTGAAAGATGTTTCTTAAATTCTGTTGTCCTTTTTGTATTGTGGGCTTGTTGGCTTTGTTCAGTGGCAAAACAGTATTTGGTTTATATTGGAGAATAATCAGAATATTTGGCTCAGTCATACTATGCCCGTCTCCTGAATTTATCAAATCCAGCAAGAAATCCTGTAGAATTGTCTACGCGAAGAATTGTTTACATCAACCATACACTTCTCAGTCGTGCTTCAGGAGGATAAACTTCAAGTACAGATGTTTGACTAGGAAGTATATTACTGAATTTTGCAGATTTACTGAACAGTTCGGGATTACAGTTTCTTAATCTGAGCCCATTTTCTTCTGATGCATGTTTCTCAAAGTTAAATTCTCATACATGCTTTAGCCTTCAGCCTTTTTTCTTAAGCCAAGTTTGTGCTTTTTGCATCCTTTTTACCTCTAAAATGATATTGAATTGGGGACTGAAGCATCCTTTTTCAATGATTAACCCTCAAACTGCAAAAATGAACAACCCCCCTGCTCTGGCCTCCACATTTTGGATCTCAGCTATGCTTTAGTACAGACCTTAAAGAGAAATACAGAAGCCTTAAGTCCTTTCAGGCTCTGGAACTCTCTATATAAAGAGTTAATTTTTGCTGTTCTACTGCAGATCCCTTTTTGCAGGGATATGTGCTGATAATGAAAGAGAAGAAGCACCTTCCCCAAACAGTTTTTCAAAAATCACTCAGAAAAGTCTGTTCTCCAGTGTGCAACATATGCCCTTTAAAAGAACTACCGTGCTGCTGTCTTTTCTTATCAGTATGGGCCATAAATTTTGCATGGGTATGGAGGGAACATCAGCTTGAATACTTGAAATACTTAGCAAGATGTTGCTAAAATATACACATGGGCTATGGGTCTTTGTAGAAATGGGTTATTATCAACATCCATGCGTGCTGAGTTGTATAAGCTTGAGGAGCGCTAAAGGCCAGTGCTCCCTGGAACCTAATTTGGGTGAATAGAGTCCTTAGATTCATTGCGATATTGCACACAAATGAAAATACCAAATGTCATTGACTTGTCAGTGAAAAAGTAGCCTAGACTTTGTAACAAATGGATCAGTGATGTGCATTTGGAAGCTCCATGACATATTAAAGTAGTTTATGAGGCACAATTTGTTTTGGTGGTCTGCTCTGATTGATGGTATACTATCTGCCACTGCTTCATCTGTTGTGGTATGTTTGTAATAAATGTGTGTCGTGCGACAGTGCTAAATGTGTTCCATCTAAATCATTTGTTACTTATAACAAGTTTCTGTGTATATGAATCAAAGGTTGTTTATACTTGCCTTCAGAAGAATTTATCATTTTGAAGCAGTTCTATCACTTCAAATGGGATAACTGAGTGAGTAAGTACTGAGAACCTTTCAGTAATATGTATTGAAATTAGCAAGGAAAGTTAAGCAGTATGCAATATTGCATTGAACACTTTTAGAAGTATGCTGTCTTTTCCAAAGTTACACTCTTGTCCATTTTCCCTTTTTTCCCTTTTATTCTTCCGGTGTTCTGCAAACAATAGCATCTTTTAGAGAAGAAACAAGCACTGAGGGGCAAGAAGGTAACATTCATATGAAAACTCTGACATGCCAGAGGAAGTGCATCAGTGGGTGGGATTTTTACTGGTGTTTTATACCAATATATCACTAGTTCATCAAAAAACAATAAAAAATGTATGGACTACCCACAGGGGATTTTCGCTTTCAAGAAAAGTGCAGAATGCGCCATTCTTAAGCAAACTGTGCACTTTATTTCCTTTTGATTGTTAGGAGACAGAATCCTCTTTTCCCCATGGGCCTTCCTCCAAAATTCAAGTGGAAGAGAAAAACAATATGGGGTGTCCAGTGTAGAAATACTGCTTTACTTTTTATTGTATATCTCAGATTTTCATTTGCAGGCAGAATCGTCAAGGAAGAGGACTTATGTCTTCTCATTCAATAGCCCTTTGGAATGGAGCAGTATGGAAAGATGTAGTCTAAATAACAGAGAGGTCTTTAAATAGTCCTGAATTGCTAATGGAACAAAAAATTTGAGTAATTTTCCACCCATTGATTTAAAACTCATGGATGGATTTTGACTGTTACATAAAAGCATCTTTTTCTTAGTGTAAATTAACAACTTATACTAGAATGTAGATAGAAAATCATAGTTTAATCTTTGTTTAATTGTTTCTGTTATTAGCAATTACATTTGAATCATGACAAAATATCAGAAGTTCTAGAGATCATTTCTCTAGGGTCCCTGGTCTTTTTACCATGCAAACTGTACACTGAAACATATTATATATGATTAGTTTTTAACATATTAAATATGCTTAACTTTTGGAAGGAGACTTTTTCTTTCACCCAGTCCTGTGGATTCATTCCTGTTTATCCTATTTTTTTTTATAACTTGTTTTTTTTTAGCCGTTGATTGATCCTATTTCTGTGTTTCTGTTTTTTTCTTGGCATGTTAATAACGTCTAGTAAGCAACATGTTCTGGGGTTTGTCAAAACGTGAAAATTTTCATAGTCAGCACCTGAGGAAAGAGCAAGCTCAAATGTGTAGCCTCAGCAACTGACAAGAGAAAGCACTTCAGCCTTCATTGCTTCCTAAAACTGATGGACAAATAGGATGTGGCAGCAGATGAAAATGAAATCTTCACTTTGTCTAAGATCCATCTTATCTACCTCTAACCACTCACTTGCCTTTATAGTTTCAAATCTTTGATACTGCATATTCACATCTTTTTCTCCTCTGTGAATATCTTTTTCTAAAATACCACCTAAGCAAATGGTTGTTCAGTTCTCTAAAGTTTCTCGTACCTGCTCGATGGGAGACATATTCTCCTTGGGTGTATTTCTTTTTAGGATTAATCATCGCATCAGTTTAGGGAAGCTACACGTTCACGGATAGAATGTGGCTTTAATGTGCTACCTGCTAGCTGCCCGGTTTTGGTATGTTTATTGTGTCTTGGGACTGTGCTCAAAAAAAGACACTTCCCTCAGGGGGGGGAAAAAAAAAAAGGAGAAGAAAAGAAAAGAAAGGGAAAACAGCAGGAAGGCATTTATATCCTCTGATCAGGTCATGATAAAATGCTCAGACTTTGCCGTTGGATATTCCTGCTTCATACGCCTGCAGGTGTGAAGGGTGGTGGCGTGCAGCTTCCACTGCTATGGTGTGTGGGAATAACAGAGAAAAACACTTGTTTTCAGAAAGTGGCAATGATCTTGGAAAAATCAAGATGCAGATGGTGATCTGTCCCAGTTACTTCTGGTTTTGTTCTGCGCCTGGGGAACCGGTTTGTCCCCGGCTACACAGTGTCGACCAGCAGCGCAGGACTCGTACCTGACCGACTCTTCCCACTAGACTTTTTGGCCATGATGCACAGTCTCTAGGAGAAAGCAAAGCATTTGTCTCTTTATCCACCTCTATCACCTCTATACAGAGAAAAGACCAAACTGGGGATGAAGAGTGCAGTCTTTAATGCCCACTTTTAATGCCCAGTCTCTTTGACTATGCCTTTTATAAAATTAGCTTTGCTGAGAGGCAGCAAACATCCCTTCCTGAAAACTTTCCTGTGAGTTTTCATGCAACCAGTGGTATTTTTCGCTTTTCCAACCAGGGGTCTGCCCTTCCCTGTGTCTGTCAATACAATCTCTTCCTGCCTCTCCCCATCGCCGACCCATAAAAGTAAATTCAACCTTACAGCTCTTTTGCTTGGGGATAGTTCATTTTCTCTATAATCATATAGAGGTCTGAGAAATATAGATTTTAGATGATCCACTAAAATGAACTGCATTCATCTCTTATAACACAATAATAAAAAGATCTCTCTTATAATGGTTCTTTATTGCCAATTCCCCAATTGTTCCTTACTAAAGTACAGTTAATTACTAAAGGGGCTCCCCATAGAGAAAATTGTTGATGAAGCATCTGAAAAAATGAAGTGGAGCATAAAGCTCTGGAAACATACAGGTCAAGAAAAAAAAAAATGCATCTCCCACCCCAAACTGTGCCTCTTCATTTCCCTTAATCACATTCCAAGTTTTTTCACATTTTGTCTCTGTCTTCCTTGATTCTTTGACTATAGTCATTATCTGTTCTTCATTTATGAGCATGTTAAATGGAGAAGGAGCTGTCTAATCCCTAAATCATATTAGGTGGGTCTATGTGTTAGCCTCAGGCTCTCACTGTCCTCTTCTAAAATGACAACTCTCCTTCCTCAGCTTACTTCAAAAGGCTGGATCTGTTTGATAATGCAGATTTTACCATTTTTATACTTTATTTCAGAGAGTAAGGATAAGCAATTTGAGCTTCAAAGTGCCTAGGCACTTCCGAAAATATGAGTGAAACGCTCATTAGGTAAAAGACACTATTTACCAATATTTTCTTTAGGTATATGTGAACGCAGTCTGGAAGGAATCGTTGAAATCCATTACACTAGTAATTGCAATTATAGAATTTCCTGCTGGTAAATACACAAAATATAAGGAGATATTGGACTCTACAAGGTCAATATGTTTTGCCTTCAAAATATATGCTACTGTCTGTTAATGTAATCCACCAATTAAAAAAATCTATAAATAAGTATTTACTCAATAGATGATAATGTCTTCAAAGGAAATAATTAGATTTTTTAAGGAGAAGTCTTAAATATCCCCATGAAGGCTTTAGTCATTTCTTTAATGCTTTATCTTACACAAATGCACATTCAGAAATCATGTTTGAATAAATAGTAATTTATTGTAAATTTGTACTTTGTACCCTCATGATAAATGATCCTAACAGGATCGCTGACAATGTATCTTAAACGATATTTATTTCAGAATGAAAGTTATAAAATAAGTGGGGCCAGATTTTTCCTATTTTACTGTTGTATACCTTGGTACATATGGCAACCTTCGATCTAATTAGTTCCAGTGCACAAAGAGCTTCTGCTCAACAAAGCCCTTTTTTAGACACTGGAGAAAAAGGGATTCAAAACACTAAGCCATATTTTCACCTTGATGTAAATATCAGCGAGCTGGACTACTTTAAATTAGCTGAGCATCTGGCCCATTCTCTTTGAAAACATAGATAATCAGCTGCAGTAATTGACTGAGATTTGTGGGTTTCATTTTGTTCATTTTATATTTAATTGTATAAAATAGTGGCATGCAAATCTAGCCAAGATTATTAAAATTATTGATCACCTATTCTACCCAATAAGCTGCGGAATATGCACTGTTATAAGCCATTAGTTTTAGGTTATATTAGAAATCCATCCAATTAGAAAAAAATAATAATAATTAAAGGGATCAGGCATCTGTGTCAAAACATAATTGCACATTCCAGAGAGAGAAAATTGTAATAGTAGGACTGGCAGTCATTCTTATGAGAGGGCAAGGGCAAATGGTGAAAAATTCAAATATGAATGAAATGACAGTAAATGTCATACTAATAACAGTATACATTACAACCTGCTGTGATTTTTCTCTCCCATGGGTCATATCTTTTTCCTCTTTTCTTGCAAGGTACCATGACCATGGCAGAAAGTTTTTTCCACACATCTTTGGCCCCTTCCCTCAACACTTTTCTTTCCTTTACTTAACTGATCCAAAAATGAGTTTTAATAATTAATCTAAACCTTTCAGTAATAAGAGAACTGTGAATCAGCCACATGCAAAAATAAAGTAAATCTAGTTACCTTGAAATCAAATTGTTTACATGATTTACAAAACTTTCCATGGAAAATATGTTTTACTAGTAGAGGCAAAAGGTTTACCATGGTTTCCCTACCAGCTTTGAAGATAGAACTATATGTGGTACACCGTAACAGTACAGTAGACTGTAAACCATATTAAATGATAGGAAGCAGGTAAAAGCAACAAGAAGTGGCTAACATCAGTGAATATTATGAACGTTAATTTGATCTACCTAACAGAAATTCCCTCACAGTCTGCACTTGGAAGACAATATCATCCCTGAGGTGCCACCAAAACCAGCTACTTCTAGTAGTTATGGCTTGCTTTTCTATCAGGAATCTGATAGAAAATCTTCCTCCCAGAAGAGATTCTTCTCTCATCCATGAGAAATGTTAGCATTTTGGGTGCTTTAGGAATGCTTCATATCCTCAGCAGGATGCAAAGTCTGTTCAGTGACCTTATACAGTTCTTCACACGTACTCCTGTAACGGTGATCTGCATCAAAAAAGAAACTTTAGTCTCTGTGGCTGACATAATGAGAAGTACGTAAATAATTTAGGATCAGCAGAAGATAAACTACTATATTAAAAGTACTAAAGAACTAACAATAATGAAATTTGGGGTAACTGTTTAAATATGTGGATAAAAAAATGTCAGAAAATGCACATCCTAAGGTATCTGAGCTGCAGCCTTTTCAGTTCTCTGGACAAGGACCACATTCACAACCAAAATCATTAGCAGAATGTTTGGAAGAATTACAACAACCAAAGAATGCCTTTTAATGCTGAGTACTCTCAATGACTGAAATTACTGGAAAGTATCCATTTTCCATAAGTCATTTAAGTGTCCAAAATGGCAAATAAGTGCAATTTTCCAAAGTATCTACATGAATAATCTCATTGATTTGAATCACCTAGGAAATCCCACTTTGTACTCATCTGCATTTTAGTTGTCTGCATATTATAAGTAATTTCTTTGGACACCAACTCGAGAAGGCATCTTTGCTTCTTCAATCTTCTGCTTAATTGTGAGTACCTGCTAAAAATTAAGCATATGCTTGTGTGCTTTTCTCAGTAAACATAACTCAAGCATGTGAGTAAGTGTCTTCCTGATGTGGACAGCCGGGATAGGCTTCAAATTCTTGCATTGTTTCCTGAACTTCCACAATTTTAAACTTAGACATGAGTCAAAGATGAGATGTAGTGGCTTCCTGTTTTGAACCTAAAGAGAATTTGAAATACAATCTGTTAAATAGATAGGGAAGAGGTTGAGAATGCTCATTTAAAGAAAATTAAGTCTTAAAGAAATAAAAATCCCCATTTAAGTCCCTTGGGCAACATTTCGTAAATCTCTGCCTAGACTATCAAATGTGCCAGGAATTGATACCAAACAATGGATAAAATGTATAGTTTGGATAGTTGGAAAGCATTTGATTCTCAAATAAATTTAAATAGGGAATTATATAGACTGTTGTTTTAGTAGATGCACATAATTCTTAATTTTTGAAAAGCTATGCTCACTGAATAATCAAGATAAAAAATACCAGTTCCCCAAAAGATTTTCAGTGACAATGTGCATTACTGAAGTCTTAATTCATGTAATTAAAGAAGTGTAAGAAATATATAATTCATAGCCTATCAAAAGAATTAAAGAGGAATGAATGGACTAAGCATTTTCCCCCAGATTTAGTCTATCATTTATAACTATGCTCTTCAGCCTTAATTTTAAAAAAGGAGGTGGGGTGTGAATGTATAAGATATTTAACTAGTTTGAATGGAAGCACATTAAAAGGTAGAATTAGTAACTAGATAAAATGCTTATTTCAGATGCCTGATTTTTCTTCCATTGAAAGGAAAGCTCAGTATTTTCTCCACAGTCTCCTTTGCTTTGCTAGTATAAATTTACAGTTGTGTTTTGGCCATGCAAGAAATAGCAAGCAGCGTTACAGACTGTAAAGGTCTGAGGAAGCCGGAGTGGCTTCCGGATACACTGTCTTGGTTCACTGCTGCTCTTCCCACTCCAGCGAGGAAAGCTGAAGGTGCCTCCACGTGCTGATAGCTAGGCCAGTGTATTATTTGTTAAGTTCTCCTGGATGGCCTGGGAGGGTTTTAGCAAATTAATGTCAGACTGGTTCTGAGAACAGGGAGAAGGAAGTAGAAACAGGCAATGGTCTCTGCCGGTGAGGAGAAGGAGGAGGGTTACTCAAAGTCTTTGCAGGCTGAGATGCCCTGTGGCCTCCCCTCCCACAGCAGAGAGCATTAATCATATTCACAAGGGAGCCTCGCAGTTAGGATGAACAGGATTTAGTTCAAAATATTTGTTGTAAATTGGGAGATCTGTAACTCATAAGTGAATCCCCTTGGCTACAAAGTGGACATGTACAGACACCATGTCTTTCAATGGCTGATGTGCCTAGTCTATAGCCTTTTGCTTTGTTTTTACTAGTTTTTGTTGTAAAACATTCTCAAATTTTTATTTTTTATTTTATTTTATTTTTTTTTGACATTGCATCAAACCTCTAAGGGTCCAGAAACAACTTCTGGTGTGGTTCCTGGAGAGATGATAGGTCTTAATACACTTCTACACTGCAAAAGAATGTTTATACACAGCAATAATCTACTACAGGAAGTAATATATAACTATTGGAATTCAGTATATCTGGTATATACTGAATATCCTTCCAATGAAAGAAGAAATAGACTGTACTTTCTTTAAGGAATAGGTGATCTTATAATGTAGTACAACACTGTTCAGTGCTCAGTTACATAAGCAGAAGATTTACTGCCCGAAAGAGAGTTTTAATATCACTTTTAATTCACTTTTTATTTCAGACAAAATATTAAATGGCATAAAACCTTTGTAGTTCCATTTCCACATAGTTTTGCTAAAGATGGTTACAGTTACTTGCAGATAGAATTATTTTGTGAAATACCAAGAATTACAGTCTATGTTTTTGTATAATAGAATTTGGTCAGTATCTTTGCATGTTTATGTTACTAGATGTATTTATATGTGGGCTTTGTGTAAGGTTTAGTGAATGCTTATGTCACTTCTGTACATTTGAGAAGTACAAGTACTCCCCCAATTAATAATAGAGAAAAAAAACAGTATATTCAATGTTTTAATGGAATTGGTCCAACGAATCTAGCTTACTCTAGCATGTACAGCCTTATTGATCCATATTAGCTAGCCATGTAGTTGTTCCTGAAAAGCCTGCCGCATTTTTCACAAATGTACCATCAATATCGAAGAACTTTATTTAGTGCTCTTATAGACATTGTATGGAAATGCTTCTCAGGCTACTTGTACACAGTGATTGTGATGGTGATGTCTATTTTAAACAGCGTTTGAATAATATAAGTAAAATAGTCATTTCACATGCAGATGTTACACTGCACTCAATAATAAAAATTGACATAATTAAGGGCGCTCCATAAGCCTCACTTTTCTTTGCTTGAGCCAAAACTGAAATAAAATGTCTTAAGACTAGACAGAAGTTGACATAGTCTGGAAGAGAGATATGAGAGAAGAATTATCTATAGATATATAAAATAACTTTAGGCAGCACTATTGTGAGCAAAATCACTTATTTCGGATTGTGCATTACATGATGACAACCAATATTGTTCACAAGTTGACCTGCATATAAGTTACGCTTTTCTATTCCTCTGTTCAAAAGGAGGAGGAGCTTCCAAAATGGTGATTTTAGTCATGGTTCAGAACTCATCAGGGCCATTGATTTCAGTGAGCCCCATTCGATTTTTCTTGAGCACTGTTACTACAGCAGGGCTAACGCGCAGCCAGCAGGACACTGCTTCCATGAGGTGGTGAGCTGTTCCCAGCCTCAAAGAACGAGAATTGGAGTTCGGCACGGAAGGATTGCAATTATGTTCTCATAAGCTATTTCCAGTCTTTCTCTTTGCAAACACACAATATCTCTGTTAAAGATATTTGTGTATCCAAACTTGTTGGGATAATTGGGCGAGGAGGAGGATAACCTGAATTTACTACCTTGCCTTCTAGTGCTCTAAAAAGAGGAGATGGCCTGATTGTTTTTTCTGTGTCTCCAATATATAATTGAGCTGGGGGAGTTATAATACTTAAGGTTTCAGAGGAAGAAATCAGCCTTTAGTTAATCAATCTGAGAAAATTTGATGTAGTTAATCAATCTGAGAAAATTTGATCCTTTCCGGATAACAAGCTTTTCCAATAAAAGCAATATATATATGTGTATGTGTGTGCATATATACATGTGTGTATGTGTGTGTGTGTGTGTGTGTGTGTATTCCATACCTCACTTTGTCCCACCCAACACATTACTGTCAAGGACATTATCCATATCTGGAACAAGCCTCAAAGGATTTTAATCCCTTAAATAGCGACATTTAGTCAGTCTGTTCTATATATATTTTTGCTTTGTTAAATTAAGAAGTATTTGTCAGGAACTGTTTCCAGTTTTTATGCATCACTCTAAAATTTAACACGTATTTGTCAGAGTAAGTACGGAAATCTGAGATACCTTTTCATATTAATAGCCTACTATACAAATCGCAATCTGCCTGATTATTTTCAGTCTATATAGTATTGTTGTCAAAATAGGGTGGATTTGTTTTCACAGCTGATGTTTGTGTTTCAGTAATGGGAAAGCAATCCATTTCAGCATTCTTTTTAAAGGCCTCTCACCAAATAAATGGGAAGTCAATTACAAATTCCATCATTTTAAACTAGGTTGTAAATTTATGACATCTCTGGGTCTCTCTATGTAGTTTTTTTCCTCCAGGCAGATTGACTTAGTCCATGGTAGCTCGGTTTTTTGCTAGTAAATCGATGTACTTATTCTACAACCCTGCAAATAGATGTTGCTTACTGTTTTCAGTCTTGCTGCTGTGAAATTAGAAGGCTAACATCAGAGAGGATGAAGTGAAAGCTTTATTTATTGGTTTTATCTTCAGTTTTGAAAATCACAGTAGTGATGGGCAGTGTAAGTTGTTCATGAAAAACTGAATTGCTGTATATGAAACTTGCTGGGAATGAAAGGAAACTACTAATTTTCAAAAAAAAGAGAGCAAGGAAAGGTAACAGTTACCAGTGTTTTTCAAGTATATATTTTTGAGGTAAAAGCTTAAGATGACAAAATTGCAACATCGCAGTGGTACTGTGAATAACCACTGCCTTCCTTGAAGCTCCAGGAAGCGGCTGGAATTAGGGTTGCTGCACTTATGCACTTTATGAGATACAACCTCCTTTTATTTATGAGATCAGGTAAACATGCAAGGTATGCTGGTGCCTGGCATCCTGCATGCCTTTCAGTGCATGTGGGAAGGGGGCAGAGGACACACATCTTTTCCTGAGCAAGGGTGAGGGGTGTGTGCCTGGCACACAGGTGCAGGGCACCACACAGCTCTGTTTAAGCTGCTTTTGTGCTGCAGCACTTGGCTGGCTCGTCTACAGCCAAATCAGGTATCACTGCAGAGTGAACCACACAGATAGCACCCAGATGAGGCTATCACAGGGCAGAACATTGCAGGGAAGCATTAGCACCCGGTAAATCTATGGCATCTTCTGCTGACAGACCATACTTTGTTAAGTATGTACTTTTGTTTTATCTTACGTGGATGTGTACATTCCAAATGTTCAGATATTTCCATGCTAGCTTCAGGGTCCAAGCTTCTTAATACCATTTTAGTATGTGGATCAGACTGTGGTTGCCTTTTTCACATTAAACACAACTATGATTCTCACTGCAATCGATAGGAATTTCCTTCTTTAAGCTAATACCAAAAAAAAAGAAACTAAGTGGTATTTGGGTAGACAGATGAATGGAGTCCTTAGCTGTTTCAACTTGATAGGGCAATGACAACAACAAATTTTTTTTGAATGTTGGAGTGAGGAATTCTCAGCAGTCTTTATGATCTAATTTACAGCTTATTTAATAAAATTTTGGTAGAGTGCTATTAACTCCTTATCAAGACTGGCTAGGAGGAAAGCTTGACTGTTGGAAACTGAGTAAAACAACTTGAGAAGCATGCTTCATAAGAATTTTATGTTTATGCAATTTTAAATCTATAGAAAGCTTTTCTCTGAATAACACTCGTGCAAAATAGAACCCCAAATTGATTCATTTTTTTATTATTTACAAATTTCTCTATACTCTTACCAACCTGTCCTTCTCTTCTTTCCTGGTTTTTATTACTTTTTCTATCTTCTAAGGTTCTTTAGAGACTACTGTCTAACAGATAAGTGTTTTCTTTATTTATACCCCTTCTACTTCTAGCAATTCTCTTTAGCTTTCTTTTTTTTTTTCTTTCACACTTTCACTCGCCACACTTAATTCTTCCTTCATTAATTAATTATAGGAAAGAATGTACAAAAAAGCATTTATGGTGACCTTTTCAGTTTAATCCTCTACATTACTGTTTATTATTGGTTTTAATTCTCATACAGATTTTTGAAACATCTTATGCTAGAGATGGCAGAGCAGAGAGTGTGAAAACAAGTTGGAACGCGATGTAATTTAGAAAGAAATACCACACCAAGCCTTGAAGAATCTTTTAACTTGCAAAGTTGTTTGTGAATTTATGTTTTTATGCCTGATCCTAAATATCATGAGGGTGATCCAGAACTTAGAATTATGTTTTTTCTTCCTTCTTAACAACCCAGCATCTCCCCAGCATTCTGCAAAAAACAGAGACCATTTTGATAAAAAAAGGGGCTTGGGAGAAAAATTGAGTAGTATATACTTGCAAATTTAAAATGATTTTTTTGCTTTAGAGGGGAATTCTTTTATAGGGATTTTTTTTTTTCCTCAAATATAAAGACATAGATTTGCAAGCAGTTTTATAGCTCACCGTAAGAAGAAAGTAGTTTGCTTTTATGAGCATTGGCTTTAAGAGTAACTCCAGAAGCAGGAACTTTCAAGTTTGTGGGTTAAATTAATCCCTTAATTCCATTGAGGAGACTAGTTGTTTATTAATGATAAATTTAAGCCAATTACTGACTCACCCTTCTACAATACACTTCTGCAAGAAACACATATAGTTTCAAACAGGTAGGTTCAAAGAGGTATAGGTATTTCTAGATAAATGTTTCCATCAGTGTTTTTGCTGGTTTGAAAATTTGGTATATATATTACACTTTTTAGTCTGGTCTGTGATTATCTTTAGCCCCTTTAAGAAACTACATAGCCTGAAGGATTTCTAAGAGGCTCAAGATTTTTTTTTCTGCCAAGTTTAATAATTAATAGTGTTTCATATTAATTAATTGAGAAATTCCTCATTCTCTGACCAAATCTGTGGCTTATCTCCATGTGCATGCATTTTTTCAGCTGCCTTGTATCTTGGAATATGTAGTGTCAAATGTCTCAGGAGTACATGGTGGTGAAACAATACAAGGGAATTTTCTTGAATTCTTTCAGAAGAGTGAAATTTCTGAAGGTAATCTAGGAATGTTCATAAAAGACCTTTTCCTTCTTTCTACTTTTACATAGCAAAATGTTATAACAGTTATTAAAAACATATCACTGGAATGAACACTCTTCATTTTTATATTTAGACAAAGCACTCTTTCCCCAGGGTAAAGTCTAATGTGTAAAATAATGATTTCTTAAGCTGTTTCATACTGCAATCTATCCTTTTTATTCTAAGAACAATGGTATTTTATTCAGGTATACCTGAAAGATATTTCCCAGCTATGAATTCTTAGGTTGAAGACCTAGGGATTCAATTAGGTAGTATTGGAATGGGGTAAAGTTAGAAGAAATTATGTCAGCATTAAAAAATATATAGTTTAGAAGCAAGGATGTTTCTCCTTAGCATAATCAGTAGTTTTGGCAGATGATTCAATTATTTGAGGTCCTACCTAAAAGAATCTAATTAAGCTTGAGACTCAAAATGAGAACTTGTAGGTTTGTGTGCTGGATTCTAGGAACTTTAGGAGCAACCTACTGTCATTCTGATAAGCTTAAACACAGGGAAGAAATCTATTTTCACTTTTCTCTTTGATTCCCTCATATTTTGTGACTGTCAATTGATCCCTTCACATCTTTCAGTTGCTACCTAACACTCAAGTCCACATATTTTAGGTGAAAGTGTTCCTTTTTATTTTCTTTATGGTGTTGCTCACATAAATGTTTTGGTGTCAGAAAAAAAAACAAAAAGACAAATGGAAATAGTTTCTTAGAATTCCTTCTTGTGTCCCTTCATGCTTCCTAATCCACTGTCATCTTGCACTTTTGTGTGGGAATAATTCAAGCAGAGATAATGAAGTCTTTCTCTGTACGCTGAAGAAATCTCGTGTTTGAACAGACATCTGTATCCTAGGCTTCCGTTCTTCTGAATGACATTTCATCTGATCCCAGAATCTGTGCACTTCACTAAAACTGGCTGTGTTTTTCACTTAGCAGACTGATGTCCTTTTGTTGCCTTTGGCTAACACTGTCTTCAGCTTTTGCAAGGTGCAGATGAGGGAAGGACAGGAAAGCAAGGCAGCATAAAGGGATGAGCTTTAGGACCTTAGGCTGCTGCGAAGGTGGTTCCTGCTGCTGCTGCAGCAGTGGGAGGACTCTCCCAAGAAAGAAAGCATCCAGCTACTACCCATGTACTGATCTGACACCTTTCCAAGCATAGCCAGTGAGAAAAAGAGGAGATAGTTCAAAGGTAGACCTGCTCTGCTAGTTTCCATCTGTCAGCATGGCCTAAACTTGAGCATCCGCTTTGCTCTTTGTGAGCTCCATTTAAACATATTGTGGTCTTGGAGTTGTGGATGCATATAGTTGCTGCCTTTCTTCCCTGTTCTCTGGGGAATGTGCTGTTTCCCTAATCAGGGAAACTACTCAAGCTTCCAAGTTTTTCAGAAAGGTACAGTTTTACCTTGATGTAAAATGGCAGTTTTAACTTTTAATGGATGCCTAGACTGGGACAGAAACTACTATATAAAACATGCTTCATTAATAAATTATACAGGGATTAACAAAGCTATGCACAAGCCTGAGAACCAGTGTCAGAATAGTACCTGTACACAGCTTGGCCTGTGAAGTGGACAGTATTGCTCTCCCATCTTTGAAATTCACATTCTGTATGGAGTACCTCTAAGCAGTATGGAAATTATCTTTTTTTCCACTTTCTATCTCTTTTGGTATGCAATCTTCTCTTTACGGAGGCTTGAAAAGGAAATCCTGAATCTGTTCTTTAACATATAATTTGGTATCTAAAAACAGCACTTGGGATTAGCAGGCTTGTCAGAAAAACAAGAATTTAGATGTTCAAAAAAACTCAACAATCCACCCCCAGCTTTTCAAGTGTGTCAGGCATTATTTGGCTGTGCACAGCTGCTGTAAGATGAGGAGATAGGAAATGCAATGAAAGGGAAGGTATTATTTTAAGGACATGATCTGAAAACAATGGAATCACCCAAGCCACTTCATATAAGGTGGTTTGCATGCTCTGCAAAAAGATCAAAATGTACTCAAATCACACATTTAGGCATGTGTTAATTACAGACTCACTGAGAAGATCAAGTGTCTTGGAACTCGTTTCTTTCTTTTAGTTTTCTCTGCAAAACAAAGAAACTATGACTTATATTGATCCTCTATCTCCTCTCTGCACACAGACACCAATCTGCTTGTCAATTCTGGAATAAAATGAGTTATACCTAATTGACACTAACAGATGATTTTATGGAGGTATGGACATTGTTGTCATTATTCTTGACAGTAGATCAAAAGTTCTCTCTTCCTCAATTCCTTTCTTCCAGAAGTATTTCTATCTGCCCCTGCTTACCAGTCTTGCCAAATGTAGCTGTGGGTGAGATTTTTTGCAGTTCTCCTGCACAAGTTACTGTCAATCACTGGTAATTTTTCAGCTCATGTAGCACTATGTAGGTGAGAATAGAGTATGTTTTTTTATAATTTAAAATGCTTTTTTAGCATGTGAAATGGATTTTAAGTGATTTGGTTGTGAGCGCCTACTAATGCCTTTTGGTGATGTTGATATATTTTTAATACCTGCTGATCAGGGCTTTGTTTTCAAATCTCATTAGAAAAACACTTTAATAACAAACTGCTAAAGGACCTGTAGTTACTTCA
Organism: Nothocercus julius; assembly: GCA_013398735.1. NCBI lineage: Eukaryota > Metazoa > Chordata > Aves > Tinamiformes > Tinamidae > Nothocercus > Nothocercus julius. The sequence goes on along the minus strand of VZSV01000027.1, from coordinate 6,200,987 downwards.
GCTCCCACTTCTTTCCCCTACCCTATTTGCATTTTCTCCTCCTAGTTCTGTGTCTGCTCTTCTAACATTACCTGTAAATCATTTCCCTTGTCTCTCCATCCAGCTTTCATTATGGGTTCCACAGCAGAGACTAACACTGTTTGCCTTCAGCTACAGTCATCTTGGACAACCTTGTCCTTCAGCTGGGATACAGTTAGCATCTGCCTGGTGTATCTCCTTACTCCCGGGAATCTCTTGGGAACTCCTTAACGCCAAACTACCTAAGCTATATCTAGCTCAGACTCTACAAGAGTATTAGGCTCTCTTGTACTTCCCAAACTCACTTCTCGCTTCATGTCTTGGACCTAGCTATAACCAAATCAAACTAGCTAAAACGAAACACTCATGAGTTGAGTGGAAATTTAACACTTGTTCAAATATAGTCATTAAATATTGTATTGTAATATGTGTTTGATCACATACAGAGTTTTTGTCACAGGACCTGGTCAGAACCTCAAGAAATAGATCATCTATTCTCCTCCCCTTCTCTTCTCCCCAAAGAAGTAAGTTTATAGAAACAGTTAGAAAACATAGTTAAGTTAACCATACAAAGTGTTTTGTCAGAAGTTCTCAAGTATTCAAGTATGCTTGATATTAGGCTTGCAAATGACCTAAAGGAGTCTGAATTTGAGAAAATACGGAAGGAACAAAAAGAAATCCTCTGATGTGATACATTTGCATTTCTGCATGAAAATGCCTACAACGTTGCTGGCAACCATTCAAGACTAAAAAGAATTACCCAAGCTACAGATTATGTTGATATTTTGATAGTTCTTGACTTTTTGACATTTGTATAGTTCTGCTCTTCCTGAGTAAAATGATACCGCACAATGTTACCTATTTCAGAATTTCGTGTGTATAAGCAGTAATAGCTGGTAAATTCCTTCTATCACAAGGTAAAATCATGCATTTTGATCACCTGAATTTTAAAGCCTTTCCTTTGTCTGAAATACCATTGAGCTAAGTGTGCCATAGGAATATCATTTATTAGATAACTGGTAAATATTGATGTGAACTCCAGCAACAAACTTATATATCTATTTGGAAAGATGTATGTATTTCCACAAGTTTGGAAATAAGTTTGTAGGAAACACTCAGCAAAGGCATAGAATTTGAATATGAGAAACATACCACATGGACTTATAAAATAGGACAAGATAAAGACGACTTTTTTAAAAAAGAATAGAAATATAGAAATACGCTTGCGTATAGAAAGTTTCTAGATATTATTGGTGCTTCGTGGAGGGACTATGCATTTATTATGCTTTAACATATAATCGGTTCAAGACAAGTAGACAGAGCCATACCATGCGGTTAACACATCCTTTCACTTTTGACCTGTTTAATTCTGTGTAAGTTTGTTGATGTGAAATTTGCCACAGCTGGTACAAAGAGAGAGCATAAACAGCCAAGGAACTTCAAAAAGTGTTAGGGAATAGTGTTTGCCAGCACTGATTTGCTGCAGCACTGGCAAACACTTGTGAGTATCTGTGTTTGGTGGTGTTCTGCTGGCCACAAAGCTTTTCCCAGCCTGAGAGGTTGGGCTTAGTTTGGAAAAGCGACTGAGGAAGAGCTTCTCCGCACTCTGGGAGATTGCTCATGGCCTGTCGAGTAGGGTGATTGCAGACCTATTTAGATACACATAAGCTAGCTTTTACCCAACTCCTTTAGGAACCCATAGGAGGTACTGTGAAAGCCCAGAGCTCAGCGCTGCGCTGTGCAATTTCTAGCAGCCCTAGTGCATGTGCTACCCTCAGCTTTTACTTAGCTATGGACTAAAACTAATTTGGGAGGGTAGTGGAGGCATATTTCATTTCCAGACTTGCCTTTTTCATCATAGCTCTTACAGAAACTCTGCAGTCTGGAAAAATTTTGCTTGACTCAGACAAAGACTTATTCTAATTCTGGAGATGTTTGCTGCCATGTGGAAATGCATTGTCTTACAATAGACCTGGAAGTTTTTGCAACATAAGGTATTCCAAATCCAATCTGATTTAAAAATGATGAGTACATTTGTTCTGTATATTCCCATCCTTTTTTTGTTATTTATTTATTTTTCTTTGCAATATTGCAGTCCAGCATCTACAATAGGTACAACAATAAGAAAGGTGATTGGTTATCTCTGTGAATAAATAAATCCCAAATGCTGGCAAAGCTGTAAAAGAAGGAGGAAATGCAGGTGATAAAATTTAAATAATCTCAAGAAGAATGTGCTCACATTTAGTTGATTACAGATAGCAAACTGCCTGACAAAAAAAAAGGAGGGGAATTTGTAACAGTTGCTTGTGAAGTTAATTAAATTTAACTTAAATTTAGTGATACCTCTTTTACCTTTGGAACAATGGTATTTTCTAAAATACAGCATCTCTTATGAATACTGTGGGTATACTACTGAACATAATGGAATCTCCTCCTGAATAAAATGTGTTAAAGGGTGTTTGGAGTGTTTACATATGTGTACATGGTTTTGAGTTGTAGATTAGTGTGGGAAGAGCTCTTTGTGAGCTCTCAAGAACAGTTGTCAGATGTATGTTTTCTGTAATAAATATGACACGTACACTTCATAAAATGCATAGCTCAAGGGAGGACAATGATTTCTAATGTGTTCTTGCACATATTAGGTAAACCAAGTAATTGTGGTTAGTGATTTGGTGTTTTACCACTTCCAAGACAGCAAAGTTAATGCTATTCCAAAGCTTCTTTACAGAAGGGGAAATTCTTAAGGCATGTTGCTGTGCATTTATTTCAGCAAACTCTTTAAAATAGGTAGAAAAATAATGTGCATGAGGATCTGCTCAGATTCTGAGTTAACTTCCTATCATTAATGAAACAACCACATGAGCGATCCTGAACATAGGTAGTTTGCCTTGCTTCAAGCGTTTTTGCCTTTTGCTATTAATACTAGTGCTCTGACAATTGTTTTCTTCAGATGAGTATCACTTTCAGAGCTGGAGTGCTATACAAATAAAGAGTGCATAGAGCATCTAATATATGAAATGACTATCGAATGCTGTCTCAGGAAAATTAGTGCAGTCTAAGAGGGATAATGAACTGATGGGATTTTAAGACAAGAATTTTTTGCTCATAATCCTTTTTTTTTCTCATACTTTTGGTTCCCCGGATCTTTTTTGGAAGTTATTTTTATTTTATTTTGCACCAAATTCTATCCTCTTGACAGACAATGGCAAAGGACAGTTGAACTAATCAAATACTTTTGTTGACTTTTGTGGCCTTTGCCCTATGAGGAAAGGCTGAGAGAGCTGGGCCTGTTCAGCCTGGAGAAGAGAAGGCTGAGAGGNTCTGGCAACAGATAATATGAATTTGTTTCCCTAATTCTGTTGACAGTTAGTTGTATAATCCTGGGATAATTTTTTCAATCTCTATAGCTAGCCTTAGTTTTGACCTAAACATCTTCAGGTTAGAGTGGCTTCAGGGCAGATTTTCTTTATCTATAAGAGCTAAGTGTGAAAAGGATCTACACCTGCGGTCTGTACTAACACACAGACAGACATATGTTAACTCTTGTGACTTGCTGTTTGTCTTCTCAAAGCCTTGTTGCTCTCCTGCTGCAAAGATACTGTTCCTTGCAGGTCCATTTGCTTGTATTTTGCTAAATACACTTTTTAAATAGTCTAAGCTGGATGAGATGCAAGAGACTGCAGTTATTGATGTGACTTGGAGAGAGAAGGGAAGAAGTTAACTGTTATGAACAGATGGGAAGAAGTTGACTGGCAGTAGCATCTAATTCTGTAATTCCCCCCTATTCCTCCCTGTTTTGTCCCCTGACAATAAAAGGAGCTGAGACTTCTCAGTACCTTAGCGCACCCAATCTTAAGAAGAGCTTACACTAGACAACCATCAGATATGAATAAGTAATTTTCTTTATTAGTTTCCATGGTAACATGCCACTATATAAAGCTGGCTGCCCAGGGAGGTTGTGGAGTCTCCTCCTCTGGAGATCTTCCAAACCCGCTTGGACGCAGTCCTGAGCCACCTGCTGTAGGTGACCCTGCGTGTGCAGGGGGGTTGGACTAGATGATCTATAGAAGTCCCTTCCAACCTTAAGCATTCTGTGATTCTATGATTCAGGACTTCTTTATTTCCATGAAAGTCAGGATGTACCTACGTATATCAAAGTGTAAATGATAAAACCCAGCAAGCCTATAATTTGCTTATGTATTGAGTTTGAGGGTGGTTACACGGTTACTAATATTTAAAGATGTCAAATTGTACTGATAGATCCTTGATGGTTGTTAGCAGCACAATTTTTAGGATCTGTCAGCTTATGGCTTCCTGCTGGCCCCCCATCTGAATGAGTATATGTTAATTCAAAGCTGGTTTTGATCTTATTTATGTTACAGCTAGAGAAAGAGACTGACTTAGAACAATAAGCCTCACACATATGACTTCTGACAAATGAGAGAGGAACTAAAACTAAATAATTCCTAGAAGATGAAAGGAATCATGCGATAAATACATAAACTAAATTTGCCATATGGTCAGCTTAATACGGCTACACTGTTTCTTACTTAAATGAGTTGAGAATCCCGACTATAAAAGAAATAGTATTATCATGTCAGAGAAATGTTCCTTCGTTTTTATGCAAACTTGTTTCTTAGTTTGGTTTAAAGAAACTTGAGTCTCTTGGCTCAATATGAATAGTGTATAGCTGATTATGGGAGCCACCTGGTCACCTTTCTAGGGCACTTAGAGCACTGGGTGACAAAGTAGTTCTCAGCTTCTGGCCCATAACATCATGTGTGCTGTGTGCTCCTCTCACTTGTCTTTCAGTGTTACATTGTACAAATGAGTTGCATATCAAAAATTGATGGTCTATCAAATGGCTCTGTAATGCAATCTCGTGGAAATTCCAAACGGCCATTTTTTCTTTAATTATATAAGCAAATGGATGAAATGTGTGTACAATTTAGGCACACCCCTCTCACAGCCTTCTTCCAAACAAAAGAAAAGGAATAGGGCTGATAGGCAACTGTGCTATAGAAAACTGAGCACATCAATGGAAATATCTTCATTTTCAGCAAGATTTTTAAAGCTTCAGCAGTTTGGAAAATGGCAACATTTTTGTTTAGATATTTGACTACAAATTTAAAGTTTTTTGTTGTTGTTGTTTTGGTTTTTTTTTCCAGTTTTGCAAATGACTTGTTATCATAGATGCTTTCAGATGTCAAGAGGATATGTAATGCTAAGTTAGAGTTATACCTGCTAAACCTTTTCTAAGGTTGCACAAATGTTTACATTAGCCCAAATTTAGAGTTAGATATTCAGAAAGATATTTAGGGATTCTGTGAGCTTGTTTCCCTAGTGGTCTTTTGTAGACATGTTTCAAAAATATATTGTATCAGATTCAAAAGTGGAAGTTATGATTTCTGCCAAAATTAGAAAAAATATCAAAATGTGAAAGCTAATTATAGAAAAACCCTCAATATGTTTTTACAAAAATATCTTTATCAAAACATCACTATATGAAGTTTTAATTTCTCTAGTATTGATAAAAGCTTTATCTATAATAAGTCAGCATGTTCCAGTTTCATTGAAGCTTTGTGAAGCTTTTCTTGGAAGGTGTAGTGGAATGGATATATTTCCCAAAATGTATGGTTTAGTGAAATTAGGATTTGGGGGAAAATCCTGAAATTTTTTACTGAAAAAAATATATTTTCATTTTTAATTTCCCAAAACAGAGACACATTTTATTAACAGGGGTATATTTTTTTTTATTACCTATTATTAGAGAGGATTTTAGGAGACACCTATATGATTATTTACAGATCTGTAGTGTATAAGGCATCACACTAAGCATTCCACAGACAGAACTGCCCTAACTTTTCATGGCTGCTAAACTACCAAAGATTATTGGCTACTGTTCTTTAAGAGAATAACTATTTTAAGCTGAGAATTGTTTTGGAGCAGGTTTGGTCAGCAGTGACTTTTGGCAGTGACTGTCTCAATGTGAAATGAAAATATTTATTTAAATGTGTGTCCTCAGATAAGTTCCAAGCACCTCGTTCCCTTCAGAATTGAATAAGCCTGTTATATTAAAAATCTGCTTCATTATCCTTGTATTTAAATAGACTTTAGCAGTTAAAACACAAATTCAGCCACCTTTGGAGGTTAGCATTAAATAGTTTACTTTGAAATCTGTCAATAAAAAATGATGAACTATTTACTACCCCTATCATCCTTACTTCTTTTAAAAAGGGAGGGTAAAATTGCTCTTGAGCACGATTATTGGAACAAGAATCATGTATGAAAGGTCTATGCACAAAGTTTACTTAGGATTATTTTGCCATTTTCCATTAAAGACAAATAAATAGTATCCTAGTATATCTCCAGTAATCCTACATTAATAGCCCATGGGGAGTTAAATAACATTGCTGCCTGTATTTGATTCTTGCTAATTCTTGAATGCTTATCAGTGTAGTAAAGGCACATATGACTTCAAATCTCAATGCATTTTCATTTCAGCTTTTAAACTATAAGATATTATCTTTTACCTCACTTCAGCTTACAGTTCCCAGTAGAACAGTCTATTACCGATTTTAATTTTATAAGCTTTCTGGCCTGCTGAGTGCAAAACTATTCAATACTCAGTAAAGTTAAAGTTAACCTTCTGAGTGGAGCAGTTCACAGGATGAGACCTTAAAATACCTGTTCTCAGTCAATATTTCTGTTTTGGGGCTATGCTGTGGTCAGTAAATGAATCTTCTAGATGAGACACTGAGTGTTTCCTATGTACCTAAGTCTCCATTTTCACATATGTTTTATTCTGGTTTTATTTCCCTTGGAGTTTTAGGTCAACATTTAAAATTTTTGAGTGTTTAAAATTAAGCACTTAAATCTATGTTCCAGCATATACTTGTATTTTGAGCATCAACTGAGCAGTTGCAGCTGCTGGTGCCTTTGCTTTAAAGTGGAATTTCAGTTTGAAAATCAACTTACTTGTATTTTGATGACTAAAAATGTATATAATTGCCTAATTTTAGATAGTTGAGTTTGCACATATATATATATATATATTTTTTTTTCTCGTAGCAATTTCGTCAACTCTATATAAAGCCTGAAAACTTCTGTATTTTTTGTATACTTCATGCACATAATTATAATGATCATTTATCCTTGCAACAAAAACTACTCATATTGTTTCATACGGAACAAATCTGAGTTGCCAGAATCTTCAGAACTCATAAAAAATTCTGTCCTGGCTTCAGGAGCACATGTTTTTGTCATTTGTTTGGACAAACTTGCAGAGCACCATATGCAAGCCTAGAAGGGAGTAATAGAAATTACATGGTGTGCTTAACATCAAGATTTGTTGTTTTGGAGGATCTTTGTTTAATAGTTTTCCATTTTGGGGCCTGAACGAAGGTGTATTTGTCTTCATTTTGTCTTAAATATGTGTATTTCTTCATCCATACAAAATCTTAGGATTCTTCTGTGTTCCTCTTTTACTTGGAGTGTAGAATATGCCTTGAAGTAAATCTACTGATACTAATCCATCTACTAATCCACTTGCCATACTTGAATTCAGGTTGCACAACAGCTTCAGGGCACACACTGTGGACATGCCTGCTTTTGCACCTTAGGGTACCAGAAAAGTTATTTTTGCTGTAAATTGGTATTGTGTCTATACTCGGGGCCTCACATTTAAACCCACCTGAGTGCACCACCTGCACTCATGGGTGCAAGGTCCTTCAGCAGTCAGTGATGTGAGGTCTGGTGACCTCAGCTTGGCAACAGGTGCAAGCTCTGTTGCTGCTTCAGACATGATCTGGAGATACCATCCCAGAACAGGAGCACTGTACAATAAAATTGCGCCCCAGTCCTTTCCTCTTTTCACCACAGGAGTCAATAATGCAAATGTACCTCCACTGCATTCCTTATGGATGAAACTGAACCAGAATATGGTTTTATAGGAGCATAGGTGATCGTCTCCGGAAGGAAGACGATTTCTGATGATCATTCAGTCTACAAGACTGGACTAGAGCTAGTTCTGGTTGTTATGCTCAAAATGTGTATAATGTGTTCTTGCAAGAGGTGTTCAGTGAGCAACCTGTTCTTTGCCTAGTTTACAACTGTCAGCAAGCTCTTCCAGAGCTGTTGTTTGGGCCATAGATGGAACATTCCTGCAGCATCTTTTTACCCAGAACCACACTGAAAGTGGCAGAGTTCTGCAGCAAATCTGTGTTTTGCTACTTACAATGGTGCTA